>CM019695.1:44985087-45275182 GCA_009760885.1 Achatina immaculata
TAGGTTGATATTTTCCGATTCTATTTTCCACTCGAACTGCTGCTTCTTGCTGCCAGTATAGATGTTTTACAATCCTCAGGTCTTTGCCGTCTATATTGATGTCTTCAAGCATTTTAATAATTTCATTATTAGTCGACGCTATATTTAAACTTGTTTTTAGTCTACTCTATATTTAAACTTGTAGATAATCTACTCTATATCTAAACTTGTATATAGTCTACACAATTCTCTATCTGTTCCGTAACATTAATTTTTTTTTTTACAGAGATGAAGTCGTTGACCCCGTGCTCTAACCCCCAACCTGGAGGAGCAGGGTACAATTTTCGTCTGACCCCTACTCACGTACACCTTTATAGATTGGTAGGACCTTTCAGGAGTAAAACTCCGACTGGCATACTCTGGGGGTGATAGAGAGGGTAATCGGAAAGTGAAAGAGGAAAGCAGTAAAGAAGAACAACTAAAATATAAGATACGCTGATGACATCGACCTAGTGTGGGAAACTATGCAAGAAGTCATCAATACTTGCATTCACCTGAAAGACGTGGCACTAAAAGTGGGCTTGACCATTAACCAAGATAAAACAGAGTATATGAAGATATCAATAGACCTGAATGATCCAGATTATATAAATGTTGAAGATATTATTAGGAAAGCAGAAACATACAACTATCTAAGCACAACCTTCAACAGAAGTAACACTGTAAGCGAATAAATTAAAACCAGAGTACAGATAGAGAATACATATACTTCGCCTTGCAACACATGTTAAAATAGAAAATGTCCAAAATCTCCAAAATAGCAATCTACAAAACTATAATAAGACCAGCCTTCATGTATGGTTCAGAAACATGGAGTACAAGAAAGAAAGATGAACAACAATTGCAGATCTTTGAGAACAATTTCCTAAGAATAATTTTTGGGCCGGTAAAGGATACCAAAAGTGGAGAATGGAGAGCTAGAAAGAACACTGAACTGAATATTTAAATCCCAACAAATTATAAATATCTTGAGACTGAACAGACTACGTTAATTATGTATGCACAAGAGATGAGGGAAACAAGACCAGAGGGTAGACCAACACAGAGTTGGAGAGACAACATAGAAGAGGTTATAAAAGAAATTGGTATCACCAGTTAGAGAGAGACGATTCGGAGTAGAGAGGAATGGATGCGAAATTTATCTGCAGTAATAAGTCTTAATGGCTCGGAAAGCTGAAGAAGAAGAAGAAGAAGAAGAAGAAATTAATCTATATAGTCTATTAATATATTAATACATAGATATTTTAAAGGCGCTCTACATCACTTAAAGACAATTGTATTGGCAGCAGTAATTCTGTTTGTTACTAATATGTGGTATCATTGATAGTAAAGTAAATTATTAATTGAACTTTCTGCTGGTTATAATAATAACGTTTTTCAAAGCGACATTTTTATTTCACTTACGAAAATGAAGACACAAAATATACATTACCTTGTTAGCGCAGTGTATTTCGCTTCGACGTAAGCTAGGTGATAATGGAAGACTGTCTACTGCGATACTGACTTCACAAACGAAGGCATTTTATTAGGTAAAGTTGTTAATCGCTAGGTGTTATATCTTCTCCAGTTTTCTCAAGTCAGCCGTAGGTGACAAATATTTTCCTAATCTTTCAGCCAATCACAATCCAATCTTTTTCATCTTCTTTGCAATTAACTGTCGTCTGTAGCAAAAGTCTTCCCCAACAAGATGAGTTATAAAACGATAACGGCCACATAATTTCACGTCAGCATGCTCAACTAAAAAAACTAGAACAAAAACATATAAACCCACCAGTCATTAATTTCTCTGACGTTTCTGATGTTGACGATAATAACAACAGATACTGGCCTTGTCACTGCGCCTCCAATATCTACAGAGAGTCAAATAAATGTTGTTGTCAGATGGCCAATGTAATACCAATGGTTCTCAAACTTTTACAAGTTTTTAATTGTCTTGAAGTCTGTCACTACAACATATTTAATCAAAGTTAAAATGGAGTAGGTAGCCTATGTTAAAGAAATTAGCCTGTTTTGATAGAGTTATGGCATCGCGTAATAATCACTGTTTGTAGCAATACTTACTGTATTCTAATTTCATCAAAACGATCGACTCTCAGAAGTGTACATATTGTATAGGAAAACTAGCTGACTATTCAACGTTGCCCAGTGATTTATTTATCCCACTCAACAAATTTCTATTCAGTTCCACAATCTTCTAGAAGGTTCTACAATGTTCTATTAATTTATGTAACCTTCTAGAAGGTTCTATAGAGTCTAGACGATTCTACAGAGATCTGTTCCTTCTACTCGACTAAACGTGGGCTTAACTGTCATCAGGACCGCCACCAATCAACTTAGAGGCCCCGAACACTGTTGGTTTGACACAAATCTCGGTCAATTTGGACATTTTATTTTTTATCACTTCTCACTCATGCCGATGGAAGCTGAACTTGCGAGTGTCACTACTCAGTTTAGAGACCCAGAAACTATGGATTCGACACTAATATCGGTCATTTTCTATTATTTGTACCTGTCACCCTATCCCACCCCCACCCCACCCCTAGGACCACATGACTTAAACGGCATCCGGAGTGTCCCTATTCATCTCAGCGACGCTAAAAACTATGGATTCGACACTAATATCGGTCGCGGTCGTTTTTGGATAATTTGTAGATATCAACCCTAGCCCGAGGCCCCTTCATGCCGCTGGGGGCTGATCTTGAACTTAAACGGCATCTGGCATGTCACTATTCATCTCAGCGAACCCGAAAGCTGTGGATTCGACGTTAATATCTTTCATTTTCGAATATTTAGACATGTTACATCGAACCCTAGGGGTCACAGTGATATCCTAGGGAAGTGTTACCCCAATATGATTTCTCTCCAGGTTATAAGTCATATGTGTACCAAGTTTGGTTGAAATTGCTGAGGTGTTCCAGCGTGATGTTAGAACATACACACATATTCATTATATGTATATATATATAAAGAACTTGCTCTGTTTTACGGCGTTCTTTCTGATCATTCATTCAGGTAAGCACACGCATATCAATTATTTTTACCTGCAAATGTTCTCTCCTGACCTTCTATTGTAGGGTGTTGATACATTCCCGTGGGCTTGTATTGTGGGGTGATGATACTTTCCCTTGGCCTTCTACTGTAGGGTGTTGATACATTCCCTGAGCCTTCTATTGCAGGGTGCTGATACATTCCCGTGGGCTTGTATTGTGGGGTGATGATACTTTCCCTTGGCCTTCTACTGTAGGGTGTTGATACATTCCCTGAGCCTTCTATTGCAGGGTGCTGATACATTCCCGTGGGCTTGTATTGTGGGGTGATGATACTTTCCCTTGGCCTTCTACTGCAGGGTGTTGATACATTCCCGTGGGCTTGTATTGTGGGGTGATGATACTTTCCCTTGGCCTTCTACTGTAGGGTGTTGATACATTCTCTGAGCCTTCTATTGTAGGGTGTTGATACATTATCTGAGCCTTCAACTGTAGGGTGTTGATACATTCTCTGAGCCTTCTATTGTAGGGTGTTGATACATTCCCTGAGCCTTCTTTTGTAGGGTGTTGATACATTATCTGAACCTTCTATTGTAGGGTGTTGATACATTCTCTGAACCTTCTATTGTAGTATGTTGATACATTCTCTGAGGCTTCTATTGTAGGGTGTTGATACATTCCCTTGGGCTTGTATTGTGGGGTGATGATACTTTCCCTTGGACCTCTACTGTAGGGTGTTGATACATTCCCGTGGACTTGTATTGTGAGGTGATGATACTTTCCATTGGCCTTCTACTGTAGGGTGTTGATACATTCCCGTGGGCTTGTATTGTTGGGTGTTGATACATTCTCTGAGCCTTCTATTTTAGGGTGTTGATACATTCTCTGAGCCTTCTATTGTAGGGTGTTGATACATTCTCTGAGCCATCTATTGTAGGGTGTTGATACATTCTCTGAGCCTTCTGTTGTAGGGTGTTGATACATACCCGTGGGTTTTGTATTGTGGGGTGATGATACTTTCCCTTGGCCTTCTACTGTAAGGTGTTGATACATTCCCTGAGCCTTCTATTGTAGGATGATGATACATTCCCGTGTTCTTGTATTGTGGGGTGATGATACTTCCCCTTGGCCTTCTACTGTAAGGTGTTGATACATTCCCTGAGCCTTCTATTGTGGGGTGTTGATACATTCCCTGAGTCTTCTATTGTAGGGTGTTGATACATTCCCTGAGCCATCTATTTTAGGGTGGTGATACGTTCCCTGAGCCTTCTATTGTAGGGTGTTGATACATTCCCTGAGCTATCTATTGTAGGGTGTTGATACATTCCTTGAGCCATCTATTTTAAGAGTGTTGATACATTCCGTGAGCCTTCTATTGTAGGGTGTTGATGCATTCCCTGAGCCTTCTATTGTAGGGTGTTGATACATTCCCGTGGGCTTGTATTGTGTGGTGATGATACATTCCCTTGGCCTTCTACTGTAGGGTGTTGATACATTCCTTGAGCCTTCTATTGTAGGGTGTTGATACATTCTCTGAGCCTTCTATTGTAGGGTGTTGATACATTCTCTGAGCCTTCTATTGTAGGGTGTTGATACTTTCGAGCAAGCAGTAGGCACATACTGTTAGACCGTTTCTAGTTATAAAACTCACTTTCTTTATGTTTGTCTATGTATTATGTAGCCATGTATCGTCTGAAAAACAAAACATGTTATTAAAAAAAAGTGTTACAGTGACAGATTAGTTTAACAGTAAAATTATTCTGTTCTGCACACATGTCAGTAAATATTCAGTTTTAAATAGTTCTCAGACGTTTCAACATACAGCAGCCTATAAAGAGTCATTTTTTCATTAAAAAATATTTTCCACCAGATGACACCAACCGTAGAGCAGCAATATGCTTGAAAGATCGGATTCAATAGCTTGATAAAAATGTGTGAAATAAATAACTACAGTACTATTCTTGAATCTAGAATGTGAAGATCACAGAACAATAAGCCTCACGAGTCATGTCACCAAAATTCTGCTCCACATGCAAGTAGTACGGGCTAAAATAAAACCAGAGATTGCAGAAGAACAATCTGGGATTGTCAAAGGGAAGAGTACAAGTAATGCGGTATACACGTTAAGAATGATCGCAGAAAGAGCATTGAAGTTATAATTGATTTATATTCGTGCTTTATAGATTACTGTATGCCTCTGATACAGTAAGGCACAGCGTAGTAATGGAAAAAAATTTCAGCATGTCAGCTATGGGTCGCCAACCCTGAATTTCAGCATGTCAGCTACGGGTCGCCAACCCTGAATTTCAGCATGTCAGCTATGGGTCGCCAACCCTGAATTTCAGCATGTCAGCTATGGGTCGCCAACCCTGACTTTCAGCATGCCAGCTATGGGTCGTTGTTTGTCAAAACGGACATCGCCTTCATCCCCAAGTGCATGGTTCAGTTCTTTATCACGTCCCCGCGAGGTGGAATGATATACACAAAATGAGTTATCGATATCGGAGAAAAGTGTCCAACTAAATACAAAGAAGGAAAGAAAGCTACATGGAAGAAGTGGCTATTTTACAAATCTATATAGACTGCTCATGGCAATGTAAGAGTTAAGACCAAACTGATAGTGCAGCCTCGGACCACATGAGGATATTACGAAAACCACATGTGATTGACGATCACAGGCTGAGAACCACTGGTCTAACGAACAAGATATTGAGCTAGTCTATCCACCGACTTAGAAAGACATCTGACATTCTAGTTCACAGGATGGGCATCGTTTCTTCGTCTCGTGATTATCTGAGAACTTGATAGAGAACAACTTCTGTCATCTAACATGATCGTTATTATCAGTGAAGATAATAAGCACACCCCCGCCTCCTGTTTCATTCGGGACAAAATTACTCAGTTTTACGCAGTGGCTAAGGCTACACACACGTGCATCTCTTCGTTCTGTTCCAAAATATGACGGAATGACGAAATCCTTTGCATTATCATCTTTATCAAACTTATGAAACACTTCGCACGGTTAACGTCGAGTTGCATTTTATTAAATATTTTCAGGTGTGGAACCACGTGGGTAACACACAGAAATCACGTGATACAAGAAAATAGCTTACTGTCTTTTACATAAAGAACGCAATAAAGCAAACAAATATTAATATCAGCTAATGAAAGCATGTATTGTCGTCAGAACTGAAGCTCAGGGTTATGCTTGTGGTGTGATTTCAGTGACAACAGATAAGTTAGAAGAGAGTCATTGTTGCTGAGTCAATATAGATATTTCTATTTCGTCAACAGGAACTTAAAGTGCGAAAATCTTAGAGGAATAGCTTCCCATGTCTGTTTCATGTACACCGTGTAAATGCTGAAAGAGACGTGTGGAAAGCACACGGTGAAAACTAATAATCGTGCCCAAAAATGCAGTGCATGTCGTTATCACTTGTAACATTATGAGCTTTTGGCGCAGTGAATTCTATTGTTATAAATGATTTGAAACCCGATTTTGTCGTCAAATGAAAGAAAGAAAGGAAAAAACAAAGAAAAGAAGAAAAAAAGAAAGAAAACTGCATACAGCATTAATCAGCCTACTTTGTCCATATTTTCCAGTTTCAGGTTTAGAATGGAATGGATACCAGTATTTGTACACGTTTGTACACACATACATGTGCATAAAGCGTGCAAGTAACACTGTCGACGCATTACAGCAGGTAGCAGTACATCAAAAATATATCAGCTGATACTGAGCACGGTATCAACAGGGAAGATAAGCTACCTGTGTGTGCGAAAACATTTCCAGGTGAACGTTCAGATTAGAGGGCAGGAGATGTGCGATAAACGCATAGTTTATTTCAGGGACTATACAGTTTCTTTAAGTATCCGCATGAAAGTACAGCAACAAGTTTTTGTATATATTATGGAAGTATAGCAGTGTATATGTCGTGTGTTTTCTATATAGCAGTACTTGTATCTATATAGCAGTACTTGTATCTATATAGCAGTACTTGTGTCTATATAGTTAAGAGTCAATAAAAACAAAGAATAGTGGAGAATACAGGCTACAATTTAGTAACTGGTTCAGCTTCTATCTTATCATAAACGGTTACCTAACTCTACTTGCTATTTGCACTTCTCACTATTAAGAACAGAAGGTCTGATGTGCAACACCGACAAAAATGCGGTGAATAAATATCAGTATTGATATAAGATTAATGTTACACACTAGGATGGGAGTTGAGCTATCTACTTGTCCACCGTGGATTTTGTAAATATAAAATGCAGCAAATAAACCCAGCCGACTTTCAGTCTTCACACATACGAGATAATAAAATCAGCCGCCATGTGAACACAAAATCCGTACAATCAATACGGAACGTGCAGCCCGCTCAAGTCATGGTGGACTTGCGTTGCAGGACGAGAACAACCACAGAAATGCTACAATCAATACGGAACGTGCAGCCCGCTCAAGTCATGGCGGACTTGCGTTGCAGGACGAGAACAACCACAGAAATGCTACAATCAATAGCGGCATCCAATTAACAAGTGACTGCAACATCGTGTGAATAAAGGGGTTCTTAGTTCTAGTTATCTTTGAATAAATGTCTTCATGAAGTCTTAGCATCGGTGAGATTCCACTGCTCATAGGCTAATAGATAAGTGTCTTTCGAGAATTCAGTGAGTTCACATCATTTTGCCTGTCCCCCCCCCCCCCCATTAAAAGATCTCAGCCAGTCAGTCAGTCAGTCAGTCATATGCATGTCGCTCGCGGAACTTTGCCCACATAACAGCATTTCTGTAGGCCTCCCGGTTGTGAGCAAGATGACGTGCTGCTGATGCAACTGTCTGCAGATCATCAACGATGATTTGCAGCCACCTTCGCCTTGGTCTTTCTCTCTTTCTTTTTCTCATTATGTATAATTCCAAGACGGTCTTCTCTAGATTATCATGACGTTTAATGTATCCAAAATATTTAAGTTTTCTCTGTTTAATCCTCTTTACTAGCCAGCAAGTCCGGGAAGGTGCAAGACAAAAACCTATGAACCTACAAATCATGTCTAGGAAGTGGAGGTGGATTTGCCACACTCTGAGGAAACCCGTTTAATTTCCCTCATTGTATCTCTACTATTAGTTAGTAATGATCCAAGACATTCAAAACTCTCCACCTCTTCTAGCCAACAAAAGAAATCAATACACTGAAAGATAAACAACCACAGCCTACAAGAAGAAAATACTAACAGTAATTTCAATCAGGAACTTGCCAATTATTCCACAACACTCAATGAAGTAGAGGAGATAGATATAGATGAATTATGAAGTTCTTACAGCAAAAGCCATAATCACAGCAGCAAAAGTAAGCGCTGGACAGAGAAAACCAAATAAAAAAGCATGGATATCAGAAAACACATGGAAGTACATACATGAAGGACGAGCAGCCAAATTAGACATATTCAATGAAAGCAACATACAAAGAAATAGACAAGAAAGTAAAAAGTTCAGCTAGAAGGGATAAAAGAGAATACATAGACAATATGATGGAAGAGGCAGAGAAAGCAGCAAAAACTGGAGACAGCAAAACTTTATATAACACAAAAGAGGCTAACAGGTACTATTACATCTAAACAACGATCAATCCTTAGCTAAACTAGAGCCCTATTAACATCAAGTAAAGATCAAAAAGAAAGATGGGCTGAAAACTTCCAAGAAATACTTAATCTACCACATCAAAATAAATTAATACATCTTGAAACCTACTTACCAGCCCCACAACTAAATGTCAGCTTAGATGAAATTACATTGCATGAAATTGAAACAGCAGTGAATTTAATGGCTAACAACAAAGATGTAGGTGAAGATGAAATAACACCCGAAAGTTTAAAAGATGTCAATACTGACAACATGAAACAGCTACAGAGAATGCTTAATAAGATTTAGAAAGAAGAAAAGGTCCCTTCTAAATGGAAACATTTAGAAGCGACCTTTTCTTATTTCTAAATCATTGTTAAAATACCAAAAAGGGCAACCTTAGTGACTGTAACAATAGGAGAGGAGTAACCTTAATATCAGTTGTGTCAAAAGTATTTTGCAAGGTCATTTTGAATAGATTTAAAGATATAGTGGATACCGCAATGAGAGAAGAACAAGCAAGATTTAGAAATGGGAGAAACTGTCTAGACCAGATCTTTCCTCTAAGAATAATACTTGAAGAACATACTGAAAAGCAGAAACCATTAATACTGAACTTCATAGATTTTAAAAAGGCATTTGATAGCATACACAGAGATTCACTGTGGAGAATTTTAAGTCTATATTGAATACCATCTAAAAGTGTCAGCATCGTTAAGAACTTCTACAATGGATATGTCTGTGCAGTCAAAACAGAGGAAGGGATGAGCGAATGGTTCTAGGCTGAAACAAGGATGTATACTGTCTCCTTTGTTTTTGGAATTGCAATACACTTCATAATGAAAAAATACTGCACAGGTAACACAGGTATTGACTGGTACATGGGACTCAACTAGAAGATCTTGATTTTGCTGATAACATTACGCTTATTAGTAACATTGTGAATTCCATGCAAGAAATAACATATATACTGTCTAGGCTGGCTAGCAAAATTGGACTTGAAATTAACAAGAACAAAACAAATATAATTAAAATTCCCATTTATCAAAATGGAAAAATACACGTAGAAGGTACAGATACTGAAGAAATCAATCAAGTTGCATACCTTGGCAGCTACATAGACAAGGATTGTGACACCAGAAAGGGAAGTTAGAATTAGAATTGTAAAAGCAACATTAATCTTCATGAATCTTGAGAACATATGGAATTCAAAAATTATAAGCACAAAAACCAAGTTAAGACTATTCAATTCAAATGTAATTTCCACCCTCATTTATGCATACGAAAACTGGAAAACAACTAAAGAATAGGCAAGAAGTTAGACTCTATTGAAAACAAATGCCTAAGGAAAATACTCGGCATCAAGTGGAACGAATTCAGGAACAATGCAGAGATAAGACAGATGACTAAACAACAACCAATCTCATGGGTGATCAGGAAAAGGAGACGGACATATGTTAGTCAGGTGATGAGAAGAAACGATCAGAAAATCCCAAAACAATCTATCAAGTGGAACACAACAGGCTAAAGAAAAAGAGGCAGACCACTAAAGAGGACATTATTAAGAGAGGCCAAATTAATAGTCATAAAATCCCTGATGAGGTTGAAAAGCTCTCCGAAAACAGGAAAAATTAATCAACTACCTTGCGCACCCCATGTGACGTTTAACGGCACGGGAAGGATATAGGATATAAGAAATCAAGATTTTTATAGGCCACTGCTTCTTTTTCTAACTTTCTGGTGTCACCATATAGCTGCCGAGATATGCAGACTGCTTTACTTCTTCAACAGCTGTTTCTTCTATATATATTTTTCCTTCATCGATAATGGGAAGTTTCTTTATTTTTTGTTGGTTTTTCCTTGCTAATTTCAAGTCCTATTTTGCTAGCCAATAAAGATCTGTTTTTTCTTCTTTCGAATTCACATTGTCACTGATAAGACATATGTCTTCCACAAAATCAAGATAATCTAGTTTTGTTCCATGTATCAATAAAAGTTTTTTTTCTGTGCAACATTACTTCAATATGAAGTCTATGGCAATTTTTAAAAATTAAAGGTGATAATATACATCCTTGTTTCATGCACGTTTCAATCCGGAACTATTCACTCACTCATTTTTCTGGGCTGACTACAAACATAGCCGTTTAATGATGTTAACGATTTAGATGGTATTCATTATACTCTTCAAATTCTCCAAAAGGAATTCCTGTGTATTCTTTGAATGCCTTAATTCTATGAAGTATGAAGTTCAGTATTGACGGATTTTGCTTTTCACTATGTTCTTCAAGTATTTTTGACTAATTTTATTTTCATTTATAGGAATGATTTCAAGATCAGATCGAGATTTTCTCCCTTTTTTCAACATCCTGTTTGTTCTTCTCTCACTGCAATATGCACCTCATCTTTGATTCTATTCAGAATGATTTTGTAAAATACTTTTGAAACATCAGATAATACGTTTACTCCTGTACAATTATTGAAGTCGTAAAGGTTGCCCTTTTTAATGTATTTTAAAAGTGTTTCCTTTTCTCCATTTTGTTGGGACTTTACCTTTTTTGCGAAGCTTTTTAAACATGCTCTGCAACAAACTCATCTAGTTACTGTTAATAGGTTTTAACATTAAATTATCATCATCATCATCAACATTATCATCATCATCATCATCAATTCTCTATACTCCTAATAGAGCATGCGGCATCAACAAAAGTTCTCAAGGGAATCCAGTCTGAATCAAGTTGGGATAACTCAAATCATGTCGTTCCGGTTTCCTTTATTTCTTCCTGTATTGGGCGTCTCCATGTCCCCAATAGCTTGACAATCTTTGTTTTCCTTGAGGATTCCAAATCAAGGCGACATGAGCGTGTCTTGTTTTTTTCCATTAGAAGTTTGTGGCCCATCCAGTTCCACTTTCGCCTTCTGATCTCTTTAGTAATCTTCTCAATGCCTGTTTGTTTGGTTATTTCCTCATTTGTCACGTCTTCTTCCCAGTGTGTTCTTAAAATGTTCTGAGGCATCTTCATTCAAATCCTTTAAGTCTACTTTCAGTTCTCTGATTAGTTCTCCGTATTTCAGACTGCATATATTTAAATGTAGCGTACTGGGAGATCATATGCCGAATGGGAGATTTCCATATGTTTGCTAATTTTTTTTAAAGACCTGAGATGTCTGCTGAATTCTAGTGGATATTTCCTTCTCAATATCGCTGTTTACTGAAATGAGGCGTCAAGGGTACCTAAAGTGTTAAACTTCTTCAACTTCTCTTGTTCCAGCTGAGACTCTTTCCTTCTTTTTGCTATTGATTCTAAAGAAACGATAATTATAATGGGACATAACTATTCATATGTGTGTCACAGAAATATGCGGAGTAGTCGCCCCTAACACATTAAACACATTTTGGACACATTAAACGTCATGATAATCTAGAGAAGACCGTCTTGGAAGGATACATAATGGGAAAAAGAAAGAGAGGAAGACCAAATCGAAGATGGCTGCAAGACATCGTTGATGATCTGTAACACAGAGAATGAGAAACATGTTAGCTAACACATCCTTATCAATGAATATTAGAAAACGAGTCCTAAAATGCTATATTGAACCTATCTTGTTATATGGAAGTGAATCATGGACAATAGGCAAGTCTGCACAAAAAGCATTGGAAGCAGCAGAAATGTGGTTTATTAGAAGAATGTTGCGAATCAAATGGACAGCACAAATAACTAATGAAGAATGTATGAGAAGAGCTGGAGAGACAAAAAACCTTGTCAGAAAGATAAGAGAGAGACAATGTACTTTCATAGGACATGCAATGAGAAGAGAGGGCATTGAAAATATTATAACAACAGGAAAAATAGAAGGAAGAAGATGAAGAGGAAGACCAAGAGAAATGATACTGGACAGTCTGACGGGATGGTGTGAGAGGAGATCACCAACTGAACTGATGGCCTGCATGAAGGGTCGGGTACTCTGGAGAAGCATAATAGCCACCGCCAGTCGGCATGGCACCTGATGATGATGATGAGTCGCCCCTAATAGATGCGACCTACCCTCTCACTTGTTTTATGAAAGTGTGTATTTAATGGCCCTAAAATTTGATCTGTCTTTAACTAAAACATGACGTCTCTTCATGAATGTTGTCTTGTGTAGAAAATGTAAACAAACTGGCTATGTAATTTTCGTTTAAAACGTGATGAAAGTTTTTTTAAATGACTTTATTTTTTGTTCTTTTCCTTTGGCATGGTCATTTAAATGTGTGGTTTGTGAAAGTCTCGGGCCTCTCATATACGGGGAAAAAATATCTGCAATTTAAACTATGCACATAATACAGATTTGGCCAAAAGAATGGAAAAGAACTGTACTCATACCACTGCCAAAAAAGGGTAACCAGAAAGTATGCACAAACTACAGAATTATTGCCCTGATTAGTCATGCCAGTAAAATTCTGTTAAAAATAATAATGGGTAGACTTCGAAAGAAAATAGAAGAAGAAGTCAATATGGTCCAAGCTGGTTTCAGGTAAGGAAGAGGATCAAGAGATCCTATATTCAATATAAGATTAATAATAGAGAAATACAGAGAGTTTAATGTGAATCTATGTTTAGCCTTTATAGACTTCTCAAAGGTATTTGATTGTGTACAACACCAGAAACTTTGGGAAATAATAGAAAAAATGGGATTTTCAACACATTTGTTACAATTACCACCAAGCAGCAGTAAGAATAAATGGTGAAACAACACCTTGATTTGACATAAAACAAGGGATCCGTCAGGGGTGCATATTGTCACCTTACTTATTTAACTTGTATACTGAAAATATAGTGAGGAATGTTAGAGTAGACAAAGAATATTACGACGATGCCATAACAATTGGAGATTATGAGATACCAGGGATTAGATATGCTGATGGCACAGTATTACTGTCCACAACACAAAAAAGAATGGAAAAAATAATTATGTTATTCCGTAAGAACAGCGAAGAACAAAACCTCTATTTTAATGCAAAGAAAACTAAATTGATGACAACTGACAAAACAAACAAGGCAACTGAAATATGTAGCAATGAGGAAAAACTGGACGAAGTGGAGAATTTTGAATATCTTGGATCACTACTAATAGTAGTGGAGATACAATGAGGAAAATTAAAACGAGCACACCTATCACTCTTCCGAAAGTAAAACAATTAAAGAATATGTGGAGAGGAGCAGACAGAACCACAAAAATAAGATATTTAAGGGCATGCATCTTTCCCATCACAACATCTGGTTGTGAGACCTGGACACTTAACAAAACAGCTGAGAAACGCATACATGCCTTAAAATGTAATGCTACAGAAAGTTCTTCAAATATCATGGACACAAAAAAGAACAATATATCCATACTACAAGAATTTAATATTGAAGAAGGCTGGCTAATAAAGATGATTAAAGAGAGAAAACGTAAATATTTTGGACACATTAAACGTCATGATAATCTAGAGAAGACCGTATTGGAAGGATACATAATGGGAAAAAGAAAGAGAGGAAGACTATAGCGAAGATGGCTGCAAGACATCGTTGATGATCTGTAAATGGATGCATCAGCAACATGCCATCTTTTTGACAACCGAGAGGCCTACAGGAGTGCTCTTTGGGAGGCAAAGTTCCACAAAGGACATGCAAAGGAATGAATGAATGAATGAAAAGATAATACAGTCCTTCTAGCAGAAAATTCACAGATCATGCACAAATTACCAAACAAGGTAAACAACACAAGCCAAGAATGATGACTAGAGATAAATACCACGAAGATCATAGTAATAGCATTCAGCAGGATAGACTAGAAGCCACAAAAGGATATAACCATAAACAAAGAAAAAATAGAAAAATTGACTAGCTACAGGAACTACTAAGGGAAATATTAACCCAAGATGGAGACGTGAGACGGATATAAAAGGAATAATAGGAATGGCAAAACACACATACAAGACATACAAACACATACAAACGTGAGCCAAACCTTAAGGACATCCTCGTCCACAGCCACCTGAAGCAGAGCCTTAAGTATGTTGGCACCAGAAAATGTAACCGCCCCCGCTGCGTTACCTGCCCCGTAGTTTGGGAAACAAAAACAATCACCTTTCCCAAAACTATCCTCACTCTTCATGAGGGATTCACATGCGAGTCCCGAAATGTTATATATGTCATCGTTTGCAAAAGATGCAGGATAACATATATCTGTGAGAATGGCCTCAGATTAGGGGACCGCATGCAAAAACATCTGTACGACATCGCCCAGCATGCTTCGAAACCAGTCCCAAATCATTTCAATGGCCCCAACCACAGAGGCAAATCTGATTTTCTGGTAATAGCCATTAAACAATGTCACGCAGATGACACAAGCCGCCTGGCACTTGAGAACCGCTGCATTCAAAATTATGGGACGCTGGAACCACATGGGTTAAACTCGCTGTTTAGTTACACGTAACATCATCTTCTTCAATCATTATAGTACCTCTCCACTAAATCCACCCTTTCTTACTTTTCAAACTTCCTCACAGTATCACTCTGCAACCCCGCTATTTTCTCTGCAACCCCTCTTCTCTGCAACCCCCTCTTCCCCAATCATCTGTTTCAGTTTCTCGTAGCTAGGTCGGTATTGCGTCACTCTCTCTCCCCTCCCCCGTTCCCCATCCACCACCCCCAGTTACAGCCCACTGACCACATGTCATAGGTCTCTATTTAAAGAGTCTCCACGTCCCACTAGATCCATTCCTGACACACACCGCCGGACAAGCCACACTTTGCAATTTACAGCTAAGTACTCTTTAAAAAAATTTTTTTTTTAGTATTCATGTGAATCTATACTTTATCTCCTCTCTCTATTTCTTCGTCCTGTATGTTTTTGTATGATTAAGGCTCACGCCGAAACGCCACAACTTTGTAATCGTTAAGTAATAAAGCTGCTTCTACATTTTTACTATTTTATACATTCTGGTATCACAGCTTTACTACAGTGCTTCATGTGTAGTTGTATACTTATACACTAATTATTGTGTTACATACAAGACAGTGCTGTTATCAATGAATCTGCTCATAAAAACCGAAATGACATTTATAAAGTGCTATATTTGTGTACTACCTTATGGGGTAGAAGCCTAGAGTATTTTAAAAGTAGTGAGAATGATAAATGCAGCAGAAATATGGATCTGCGGGAAAGCTGGTCACATATCATGGAAAACGAAAAGAACATATGCAAACACTAGAACACCTACAGTTGAAACGTGAACGTCTTGAAGAAATAAGGATCAAGAAAACAAACTACTTTAGCCACATCAAAAGACCATACGTGAGGGAAAGGTGGAATGGGGAATAGAGCAAGAGGTAGATAGAGATGCACAGTGAAAGATAACATACCAGAGCAGACAGAACACAGCCTGGCTCAGTGTGCCATCACGGCAAGCGAGCGAGGGAAGTGGAGATTCATTACAGTCGTTGGAGAGCCACCATACTTCTTCAACAGAACATAAATAGAAAATCTGAGATTTGAGGAAACTGAACACTTTGTGGGTCGTACAGCATAACTCGAGTTCGATACACATTACTTTGTTGGGGGATGGGACAATTGCGAAGACACTAACCAAGGGGTAACTTCATATATTCATTCATTCATTTGCATGTACCTTGCGGTACTTTGCCTCCCTAACAGCACCATTGTAGGCCTCTCGGTTGTAAGCAAGATGCCCTGCTGCTGATGCACCCATTTACAGATCATCAACGATGTCTTGCATCCGTCTTCGCGATGATCCTACTCTCTTTCTTTGTCGCATTATGTACCTTCCAAGACGGTCTTCTATAGATTCTCATTATATTTAATGAGTCCAAATGTTTAAGTTGGTTTAATCCTCTTTACTAGCTAGCCTTCTTTAATAGCATGTTTTTGTATCATGGATATATTTGTTCATTTTCTTTCCATGATAGTTGAAGAACTCTTCTGTAGCATTTACATTCAAAGGCATTTATGTGCTTCCCATTTGTTTTGTTAAGTGTCCAGGTCTCACAGGCATATGTTGCTATGGTAAAGATGCATACCCTTAAAAATCGTATTTTTATAGTTCTGTCTTTTTGTCTCCACAGATTCTTTAGTTGTTTTACTTTCTGAAGAGCGATATATGTCCTCCTTTTAATTTCCCACATTGTATATATATATATATATATATATATATATATATATATATATATATATTCATATCATTAAAGTTCAATTTCATTTCTTTTTTAGTCGCATTTGTGATAAATGGTGTGTTCCTATTTATACATATTTAGTACCAGGCAATCATTTTTTTTCTAAAGCCATATCACCATACACATCTATCTACTATCATATCCATATATACATATATAATTCTAGAATGCCGTTCCCTCCACCTTTACACCCTAATATCGTGCTGCAGATCGACAACAAAACTCTTTCTCTTTTGGACGTTCCTTTAGTGTTCCCCTCTCAGTCAGTTCAGTACATTAAACTTTTAATAATGTAAAGGATAAAAAGCCTCTGGTGTCATATATCCAAAAAGTCTGGTATTTCTTAGTGTATAACACCTTCACGAAATTGAAAGCAGTACTCAGCCTCCTTCTATTCTGCTACAATCTAAGTTCTTTATTGTTCTGACCCAAGCTGGTTCTTGGCATATACAACTCTCTGACATTATATTCATCTACATCTCTAATGTCAGTTAGACGTTGACAAATCACTAATATTATATTCACGTGAGCAGCTGTAAAAATATATATTTCCATACTCATATAATGTGCTGTCAAATATCATTTAATTAGCAGCTTGGTATTACCATATTCATGTCTACTTCTAAATGAGCACAGCATTCATGTCCACTGAGACCTAACACTCCCAGGTACAATGTGATACCAGCATCTATATTTCTACTATCATTTATGAAGTCTGATGGTGCGTGTGATCTTCTCTTGTCTTGTTTTATTAAAAATATATTTGTCTCAGTCCTCAGATAGATTGCAGTGTTAAGAGGAAACACACTTCCTGACAGGTCTCGGTGGGGGGTGGGGGGGAGGGGGCTCCTAACAAAAGGGGGATAGCTACGTTTTGTGTTACTTCCTATATACACTTTGAGAACCTCTCATACTGTTTCCTTCTATTATTAGCGTGACATGTGTTCTTTTTAAACCATTCACATGCAAATTTAAATGCGTCACATATTATCTCAACAAGACACAGCAGCGTCTAAACTTTGTCCTATCAATGTCAAACATGGACAGTGATTGCTACAGATGGAAAGGAAGTTATCATGATAGAAACGAGATATTTGAGGAAAAAACAGGCAACGTAAGAATAAGATAAAACATCAGAAAACACAATTAGTGCAAAATTTATTGTATTATGTTCGTCAAAATAATTATGTTACTGTAATTGGTCCACTATTGGGATTACAATAGACTTCATAATGACAAAATGCTGCACAGGTAACACAGGTATTGACTGGGTACATGGGACCCAACTAGAAGATCTTGATTTTGCTGATGACATAACTCTTATCAGTAATAATGTGAATTCCATGCAAGAAAAAACAGATAGCCTATCTTCACTGGCTAGCAAAATAGGACTTGAAATTAACAAGGACAAAACAAAAATAATGAAAATTCCCATCAATCAAAATGGAAAAATACACATAGAAGGGACAGATATTGAGGAAGTCAATCAATTTGCATACCTTGGCAGCTACATAGACCAGGATAGTGACACTAGAAAGGAAGTTATGATCAGAATTGCAAAAGCAGCATCAATCTTCAAGAATCTTGAGAACATATGGAATTCAAAAGTTATAAGCACAAAAACCAAGTTAAAACTATTCAATTCAAATGTAATATCCACCCTCATTTATGCATACGAAAGCTGGAAAACAACTAAAGAAGTAGAAAAGAAATTAGACTCTTTTGAAAACAAATGCCTAAGGAAAATACTCGGCATCAAGTGGAATGAATTCAAGAACAATGCAGAGATAAGACAGATGACTGAACAACAACCAGTCTCACGGGTGATCAGGAAAAGGAGATGGACATATGTTGGTCACTTGATGAGAAGAAATGAGCAGAGAATCCCAAAACAAGCTATCAAGTGGAACACAACAGGCCGAAGAAAAAGGGGCAGACCGCGTGAAACTCTGAAGAGGACATTATTAAGAGACGCCAAGTTAACAGGCATAACATCCTTTGTTGAGGTTGAAAGACTCGCCGAAGACAGGAAAAATTGGCGAACTACTTTGCGAGCCCTATGTGACGTCTAACGGCACGGGAAGGATATAAGATATAAGAATTGGTCCACGAATGTTTCCATCTCACATTTCGCTCCAGAACCTATCGCCCCTCCTAATCGCCACCAGACAACCTGCTTCATATCTTCTCCTGCCGCAAAGTTCTAATCACTCTAGGCTTTTAAAGTTATCTCTTATTTTAAAATACTTCTGATTGGATCTGTCAGATTTGTTCTACCCCCCCCCCCCCTCTTAATATGATGAATGTAAGAAATGGAACATGAAACAACTCATATCATCTCTAAGTAATTAAACGCAAATTTTTAGGTCTGGAAAATATCAGCACGTGACCAGGTAAACGCATCTGGTAGAATCATAAAAGAGAAGAAATTGCTGATCAATCAGTTCCAATATTTACGAAAGTATCGAGTATTTGAAGATGTTCCACGTCAGGTAGGAAGGGATGGTAGCTCTGGTTCTTTCCTAGCACGGCTTATGATTTCCTTAACAGTGCATCTTTACTTTGGAGCAACGCAGCAACATTGTCGTGGGCTTCTGCAACTCAGACCATCACACTGGCTTAGCTCTAACTTAATGTGAACGTCGACTTTTGTATACTGTAGCTCCTCTATTGAGACTGATCACCATGCTCTTAAATACTACTTGTTTTCTCACTGGTCAGCTCGCACGACATGATCAAATGTTAAGATAAGAAAGGATGAGAAAGAAATTTTTCATGAATCTAACGTTACTTTTTTTTTGGGGGGGGGGGGGGGGGGTGGGAATGAGAGAGAAAGGGATTGTTCGAGGAAGGAAAAGAAGATGGGGATAATATACGAGTGCAGGTGGGGGAGTATCCATATCTAGCTATATTAGATATCTGGTACTTTAAATGTGTTCGTCACGAAATTTGTTTCATTAAATTGTTTGGATTATTTAGAACCGGTGTTTTGTTTTATAGAAATACACGGTATATGGGGCAAATATATTTTGCGATAAATTCAGTTTCATCACGCCGGCTGTTGCCCAGGAAAAATCCAGCCTTACGCCTTACGACATAATGCTCGTGTCTGACAAGTAAGTGTTTTATCTCTCTTTATTTATATTAAAGTATAATAAACTATCATGTTTGCACTGATACTTAAGTCAGTATAGTTCGGAGCTTTCCTGTCGGCCTATATTTTCTCCTGTATCGAGTTGAAGATGTCGGGCCAAGTTTTTTGTTAGACTTTATTCTTTAGCTGGTGTGTCTGCAAAAATATGTTATTATATTTGCGCCTGGTGATAATAATTAGTATTTTTTAGTGTATCTCATAATCATAATCATCATTAACTTAGATTTACTTGCATCAGTTGACAAAGTCATTATTAACATTATCGATGTCTACTTACCTTATCACGTTTGTTGAACAATTATAAAAGAGAAATGTAATAATGTTATTTAGGATACAAAATCTGATCAAGTTTTTAAATGTCCTTCTCTTCTTCTTGATGAATACGTCATTGCTCATGAACTGCTGAGAAATGTTCTACTTGTGTCTACTAAGTCTATACGATGTTTGATCTTAGATTGTTGGGACTATAAGATATTTGATCTTAGATTGTTGGGACTATAAGATATTTCATCTTAGACTGTTGGGGCTATAAGTTATTTGATTTTAGACTGCTTCATCTATAAAATATTTCGTCTTAGATTTATGTGCCTATGAAGACGTTTGTTTCCTTTCTGAACATCTTCTAGAATAGGAGAGAGTGGCTGCTTTAATGAACTGTGGCTGAGAACCACTGAAGAATTTTAATTTATTTAATGTCAGTGAGAGTGCTTATCTCTTTGGAGCTTTACTTTGTGTTTTAGTTATACGCTGATTAACCGCTCAACCCAGGTATTTCGACAACAAGCAATATCAACACTGCAACGTTACATTAGATTCTCTCAGACAAAATTAAGGGTTATTATAGTGGTCAGCAGACAACTGGCCGTTGACATTTCACATACATTTTATTGATTAGAAGATGTGGATGAGAAGATGGTGATGAGTAAGACTGCTGTCACATGGCAAGACTGCTGCCACTTGGCAAGACTGCTGCCACTTGGCAAGACTGCTGTCACTTGGCAAGACTGCTGTCATATGGCAGGTAACAAAATAACGCAGAAAGACTTCCGGGGAGAACTGTTTGTCGTCGGAAGAAAACACTTACAAGGATAATATACAGAAATGTCCATACTCACAATTTACAGAATTCCATTGGAAGGACATTACATATAATCATGATTCACCAATGCAAAACCGATAGCCCTACTACACATTAATTACACAAGCTTTGATCCAGGGGACAACATGTTACAAATATATCTATCCCATCATACAAACTTGATGTCAATGCTACTACTCATGTAGCGAAGTAAAAAAAAAACATCTATCTTCTCTCTCGCAGGCTAACACTCAACTCTTCCTAACTTTCTAGCAAACATTACTCACTTCTCAAAAACTTCTCCCCACTAGACACCCAATTCTCGAGCACTTACATGCTTTTACAATTTTTTCTTGACTCAAAATTTTCAACAGACTGATTGTAATCATACTTTTGTGTCAACAGAGACTGACTACCTGAATATTTCACGTGTTTGTTAACAAAAATCTTTTCAAGAGCATTTTATTTTTTGAAATATACTTGAACAGGTAACAATTATACAAGAATGTAACTCTGACAACCCTACTATAAATTCAAGCTACACTCATTTGATTGTAATTAAGATACCACAAACACCATACTATTACATCTATAAGACATTTGATCTTACACTTACGTCGTACATCCTCTCCGTGCCGTTAAACGTCACATAGGGCTTGCATAGTTGTTTGCCAAGTTCTTCTCTTCTCACTGAGTCTTACAACTTCATCAAGGGATGTCATGGCCGCTAAACTGGCTTCTCTTAACAATGTCCTCTTTAGAGTTTCACGTGGTCAACCTCTTTTTCTCCGCCCTGTTGTGCTCCACCTGATAACTACTTTTGATATTCTCTGATTGTTTCTTCTCATCACATGGCCTACACATGTCCATCTTCTATTTATGATCACCATGAGACCTTACACTGCTGTGTCTATAGGATATCTGATATTAGACTGCTGTGCCTATACTATATGTGATGTTAGACTGTTGTGTGGCTGTAATTTAAGGTCTGCACCCCGCCACCCACCACAGAAAATTAGCATAAACACATTTTGGTTCGATGTCCAGGAATGTCAGGTTTATTGAGCCTAATATATTCCTGTACTCTGGCATAGTTATCATCAACAGTAAATGTTAGTTTATAGTAAACAAGGGTATTAAAAGATAGTGATCCTGTAGTGTCTTCCCCTACAACAGTCATTTAAAAACACAGTGGTCCTGTAGTGTCTTACTCTGCAATCGTTTTAAAATAGAAGACAGCATTACTGCAGTGTCTTACTATACACCGGTTTTAAAAAAGACAGTGCTTCTGTAGTGTCTTACTCTACAACAGTACAACAGAAAAGACATTTTAAAAACTTCCTTTCAAATGATGAAAACATAAAATAGTCGATCCTGCTACATTCTTTCACACCCACTCCAACTCTAAACCTTATCAACCCTCCCTCTTGGTCTCTGCCATACCTCCACTCTTTTCCCTTTCATTCTACCCATAAGAGCCATTGTCCAAGAATCACTGACAGTTCCGAGTCAGTTCCCAGCCTTCGTAACTGATATTACTGAATAAATTTATTATTTTTGTCCACTGACTGGCAACATTGTAACACAATTGATTGCTCCTTGTATTACAGTTATCATTATAAATAAAAGAAAAACGTTAAACGTTTATCTACATTGTTTCAAAAGTTTTAACTTGAAGAACGACCATGCTCTGCTACCGACTCAGAGATGTGTCTCTTGTACACAGCCCACTTCACCCTTGTGTCGAACTTTAACTTCAGTTCGTAGTGTGTGTTGAGTGACGATGCCAATAACACATTGATCGCACACAGATTTATTCTGATTCTCTACTGATGCCCTTCGGTATTCTCCTTTCACATAGTGTTATCTATAGCTGGGTGACTGGTGCACATCTAGCAGGATTCAACCATCGATCTTTAACATGAGAACTGAGTCCTTAACTATTTCTGTTTAATGTAAATGCAATAGAAGAGTCCTTCAAATACCATGGACACAACGAAGAACAAATATATCCATACTACGAGAACTTAATATTGAAGAAGGTTGAGACTAGAAAAAAGAAAATTAAACAAAGAAAACGTTAACATTTTTAAACATTAAACGTTACGAGAATTTACAGATGGCCGTCTTGGAGGGGTACATAATGGGAAAAAGAAAGAGAGGAAGACCAAGGCGAAGATGGGTGTAAAGAGATTGTTGATGATCTGCGAATGGACGCATCAACAGCAGGGCATCTTGCTTACAACCGAGAGACCTACATGAGAGCTGTTGGGGAGGCAAAGTTCCTGAACGGACATGCAAAGTGACTGACTGAACCAATTCTCTGCTCGAAGGTCCATCATAATAAATTTCATACCAAAAGCCAGAACATCGTCTACTCTGTTTCCTTTTTCCCGCAGCCCATCAAGCAACATAATTGCCAACATAACATTTACTTGTACGAGAGTATGTCAAAACAAGCAATTTTAAACATGTTTCTTGTTAACTATAAACAGGTACCCACTTATAAATGACCCAGAGAACTACACAAGTTTCTGTGACAAACAGAACGCCGAGGTCAACCAATAAGGTGAAATAAATAACATCAATGATACTGGAAAATAACAATGAAGGAGAGCACGCTTACATTAGTTTGTCTAATGATGCACATTTTATTTTATTTGCCCATGGGTTTATATAAAATCTTTCTCACATCACGCACATGTTTGCTTTCAGCTTATATTTGCGTTGTTCTCAATAGGCTTATATTTCAATAAAAAGATAGCAAACTCTAGTTCAACTGTTAATTGTTCTTTCTTCATTTGTCAGCTTATTTGTTTTTACTGTTTATTTGTCTTTATTATAAAGGTCTTTTTGTTTATTTGGCTGGTTGTTCGTGCTGACGATGGTGTTATAGCTGGTACTGATGATCATCTTGTGTTTGCTATTGCTGGTGGTGTTGGTTCAGATACGTATATTGAGGTTTTTGTTGCTGTTGGTGATGTTCTATAAATGAGACATACTTTATTTCATAACACATATGTGGAGAAAATAAGATCTTGCCAAGGTTAATGGTCCTGATAACTTCAAGTCCTCTCTGTAACCTAACTCATCGTAAAAATGATATTAGCATCTGCGATCGCTTGATGATGCCTTGATATTTATGTTCCTGACATAAAAGACAGAGAGAAAGACAAAGGCGAAGATGGCTGCAAGACATCGTTGATAATCTGCACATGGATGCATCAGAAGCAGGGTATCTTGCTTACATCCGACAGGTTTACAGGAGAACTGTTAGGGAGGCAAAGTTCCGTAAGGGACATGCAAATGAATGAATGAATGAGTGCCATATTAACTACTGTAATATCTATATTTTCCAGATGCAACTCCTTAATCATCATCATCATCATCATCATAACCGGCTTTCGCTCCCTTTAGAGCATAGGCAACAGATGCAGGCTCTCTAGTCATCTAATTTTGGTATTATTTTCTTCTCTTCCTTCCATGTGTATCCCTTGTCTTTGAGAACAGTTACTTCCTAATACATAGTCTAAAATACGCCCCGGAACCCTAAACCTAACCCTAACGCCACCTGAAGGAATATGTATTGTTTATATTTTCTATGTGTGATATATAGTTCTACATTTCCATGTGTACATGTATTGCACATATCACGCATTACTATAATGAAATGATAACAATTCACATCTGGCCTGTGTTCTGCTCTTCGCTCTGTCCTTTTTTAACATTCATTCCTACATATCAAAACATTACATTTAAAGAAATACAAAACGAGTAACGAAATTCTATCTGTTAATGATCAGTTTATATTATTATTAATCATATGTTTATTTAGTTATAAACAAAATCAAATCAATTTGTTTCAGTATTTTGGTTCCTATCTTACACAAATACCACAGCAATATGATATAGACGTGAAGAACCGTTTCGAAAACCTGATGGCTGTACACGAGGGGATGACAGCAAATAAATTGGCTACGCAGACCAGAAATATCTTAACAACAACAGCTAAAGACGTGGTTCCAATAAATACAACACAAAATAATTAATGGATTACAGCAAGAACACTAGAACTGATAAAAAACGTAGAACGGAATGGAAAGTACCAAAAAAAAATACAAAGATCAATATAAATCTTTAACAAAAGAATTAGAGAGGAATATAAGAAAAGACAAAGAGCAATATATTCAAGATTGTTGTGAAGGAATAGAAGGACATCAGAAGTGTGGAAGAGATGTTTAAAGAAATGAAGACATTGATGAGAAATGTCACACCTAAGCTGAATGTAATTTGTAACGAGATGGTGAAGGCCTTGACAGAAATAAATGGAATTCTAGAAATATGGAAGGAATCTCTCTCTCTCTCTGAACCTTAAGTGCCCAGGGCACATGGGGCTTCCGCAAGGGTTTTCCACAAATGCCTGTCCTTCGCCTTTTTTTTCTGCTCTTGCCCAGGTGAGCCCTCTATTGCTCAACATCCTTTCTGTTGTTCTTCTCCATGTCTCTTTTGGTCTACCCTTACTTCTGCTCCCCTGTGGTGTCCATCTTAGTGCTATTTTTGGTAGTGAATTGTCAGTCATTCGGAGCACATGTCCCAACCATCGCCAGCGTCTTTCTTCAATAATTGTTGTCAGTGGTTTCATCTGCATTTCTGCTAATAAAATGTTATTTCTTATGGTGTTTGGCCAAAATATTTTTTTAATTCTTCGTAAACATTTAGTCTTTAAAGAATTCAACCTGTTTTCTATGGTTTTGGTGATTTTCCAGCATTCACTTCCATAGAGTAGTACACTTAGAACATTACTCTTAAATATCCTGATTTTCATATTTATGCTTAGTTTTTGTGATTTCCATATATTCTGCAGCATTGCAAAAGCCTGGTTTGCTCTAGTAAGTCTGCTGTTGATGTCCGCTGTGCTGTCTCCATTTTCTACTACTCTGCTGCCAAGGTATACAAATTCGTTGACCTCCTCCACTAACTTGTTATCTACTCTGAGTACATTTCTGTTGTTCACATTTTGCTTCATTAACTTTGTCTTTCCTACGTTGATCTTTAGTCCTATGTTGTTTGCATTCTGAGTTAGCTTGTTTATTTTATCTTGCATATCTTGATAATAGACAAATGTCGTCCGCAAAGTCAAGGTCCTCCAGCACTGTGTCAAGGGTCCATTGTAATCCTCTGCGTTTGTCTGATGTTGCCTCATTCATTAACCAGTCTACTGCCAGGATAAATAATGTTGGTGATAGTACACATCCCTGTTTCACTCCTGTTTGTACCCTAAAGCTGCTGGAGGTATGTTCTCCACAGATAACTTTGCACTGAAAACCCTCGTATAGGGCTTTGATTACATTAACTATTTTATGGGTGAGGCCATGCCATCTTAGGATTTTCCACAGTGCATCTCTGTTGACACTGTCAAAGGCTTTCTCAAAATCTATGAATAATGCATATGTTGTGCTATGCCACTCATTTGCCTGTTCTAATATTTGTCTAAGTACAAATATGTGGTCTATGCATTCTCTTCCTTTCCTAAATCCTGCCTGCTCTTTCCGAAGTTTTTCCTCAAGTGTTGGTACAATTCTGTTGATGATTATTCTGCAAAATACTTTACTGGTGAGTGGCAATAGGGTAATGCCTCTTCAGTTCCCGCAATCTCTGAGGTCACCCTTCTTAGGTAGTTTTACTATAAGACCAGTTTTCCACTCCTCTGGGGCTTTTTCTAAATCCCAAATTTGTTGTAATATCCGGCAAAGTTGTTTTGGTGTTTCTGTTTCTTCTGCTTTCAACATCTCAGCAGTCACTTCATCTTCACCTGGTGCCCTGTCTGATTTTAGCATCTTTATCGCCTCCTTTACTTCATTTATTGTTATTGGTCCTGTATTGATGTTTAGTTCCGTTTTTGCTTCAGGTATGTCTATTGCTTGTGCTGCTTGTGTTCTGTTTAGTAGGGTGTTAAAGTGTTCCCTCCATCTTTCAATTTTTTCTCTTTCTCCACTGACCAGTTGTTGTCCATTTTGTGTTCTTACTGCACTTTCACATCTTGTGTTGAAGTTACCTGTCATCTGCTTTGTGATTTTATATATGGTTTTCATGTCATTTGTATATGCTGCTTTCTCTGCTGTTTCTGCTAAGTTGTCATAATATTGACGTTTATCTTGACGGCATGATTCCTTCACTTCTTTGTCTTTTTGTGCATAATTACTTAAAACTCGTTCTTTAAGCCGTTGTGATTTGGTGTTCAGTAACTTTTTCTTGATTTCTTTTCTTTGCTCTATCTTTTCCCATGTGGTCTCGCTTATCCATTCCTCTTTTCTCCTTTTCCAATATCCCAGCACCTCTTTTGCTGTTTCCTGTAGTGTTTTATTGAACTCTAATATGGACATTTCTGCTTTGTCTTGTAGGACACTGACGCGGTTCTTAAGTATTATTGAGAATTCATTTCTTGTTTGCTGGTCTATCAGTTTTCTTGTATCAAAATGTATCTTTCTGTGTTCTCCGATTTTGGCTTTCCTTAATTTTAGTTTTATTTTTGCTACCAGAAGGTTGTGATCACTTCCTACATCTGCTCCTTTCCTTGCTCGCACATCTTGTAGTGACCGTTTCCACTTGTTGTTTATTAGTATGTGATCGATTTGGTTTTCTGTGGTTTTATCTGGTGACCTCCAAGTCACCTTATGGATGTTTTTGTGCTGGAAAATTGTCCCTCCGATGGTCATCATGTTTTCTTCACAGAAACTGCACAGTCTTTCTCCACTTTCATTTATTTCTCCGATTCCTTCTCTTCCCATGATTCTTCTTCTATCTTCATTTCCTTCACCTACTTTTGCAATTAAGTCGCCCAAGATGAGTAGCATATCATGCTTGGTATTGTTTCTACTGTTGCTTGGAGGCTGTTGTAAAAATCTTCTTTTAATTCCTCTTCAGCTGCTTCTGTTGGTGCATAACAAACTATAATAGACAGCTTCGTGAATCTTGAGTTGAACCGTGCATATAATAATCTCTCATTTATTGGGGTCCATTTCAGCAATGCTCTTGATGCTTCTTTTGTTATAATCAATGCTACTCCTCCTTCATGAAGATCTTCTTTACCTGACCATATTATTGTACCTTCTGTGTGCTGTGTTGTTAATTTCCTTCTGCCTTGTCCTGTCCATCTTGCTTCTTGTATTCCTAGTATGTCTAGTGTGTATCTGTGCATTTCCTTGATGGTTTGTGCTAGTTTTCCAGTCTGGTTTAGTGTTCTTACATTCCAGCTGCCTATTTGCATCTTATGTTTAGGTTCCAGGAGGTCTGCAATCGGGCTGGGGACTTCCAGTGGCTGGCTTTCATCCACAACCTTCATGGGCTCAGTTTCCTGATACGCATTTCTCCTTCCACCTGCATTTGCTTTTTCCCTTGCTTCTGTTTCTGTAGCAGTCTGATAGTTTTTTTACCAGATAGGGTTGCTGGCCCTATGCTGAACCCTCCTTAGTCGCCTTTTACGGTCATGCATGGTAGGGTACAGTGGTCCTATTCCTTGCAGATCCCGGGTACCACACGGGGGGGGGGGGGCAGAAGGAATATTGCAGAGGAATGTATGAAACAACCGACTGTGTAAGCAGAAATCAACAGTGTGAATTATTATTGGAAAGCAAAGAGCATTTTATAGCATATTGTCTGAGCGACAGAGACTTGAAGCTTCATATAGGTCTTCATGCAGGGGAAATATTTGCCAGATGCAAAGTAAAACTGAGACACTTGTAAATAGAAGTATGCTATGCTCAAGTTTGACTGATGCTTTATAATCATTTACGAATGTTTCTATTGATGAAATGATTTAAGGGATGCTGGAAATATAAGCAGTTCTGTATTACAAAGCCCAAGAAATACGACATAACACGTTTTGGATTGGTAGATAGCACAACAGAATATGTCTTTAATCTTCTCATATAATGTGGAAAAGACGCCTCATACAACCCTGACTTGAAGTGGCTACCATAGTTGTGGACATTAATTTTATACATCAAGAAATGTAGCTGTTTTTTGTCGTCGAAAATGTTATATATTACAGCGGAACACTACAAAATAACACGAAAGGATTTCTCCAAAATCGTAAATCCTTCTCTTTGGAAAGCTGTCACTGGCAAAGTAACGATGTGCTAATTTTGTAAGGACAAAAACAGAAAGGAAGGCTGTTGTGATAATAACAACAAATGGGAAAGTTGAGGATATAACACAAGCAGAAAGTAAAACCACGGACTATTCATAACTAAAATATGAACATATATGGATGTAATAAAGCGGATCAGATGACTGGATATTAGGGACCACACACTAGGAAAAGAAACACATGGTGGAAAACATTGCATTTGATGATGGAAATTGTGTACAACTATTTCATATGTCTTATATGTTCTGTCACAGCCAGATGATTCCATAAAAAAATGTTTTAAAATATTTGATTTAATGTTGATCGATCAACATGGACGTCGAAGGAATGACCAATGAAGATCATTTACCAGCTCCAAAACGTGGCCCGCCTTCCATATCAAATGCTGTAGAATGGTCTGCAGGTTGAAAGAAGGTTATTGTTAAGGTAAAACAAGCAGAGTGGTATGTGTCACCCCACAACAAATAAAATGAAACGTTTGCGGAGGCTGTGAAGGAAAACCTCGCCTTCATTTCGAGTGTTTCAAAGCCTGGCATAACAAAAGTTCACTTATAAATTTAAATAAAATATACAAACAATATGCATATAAATTAATTATATATTTTGCTTGCCCTACACAATGATCCATATATCTAAAAAGATTATGCACCTCATTGTAGATATTTATTTAAAACTGTGTGTTTCCTTGGTCATATTGTAAAGGTGGGGTAACATCAGTAAATGTGATATAATATTTGGAAACGTTTTGCACTAGCTCTTGAAAATTAGATTAAAAGAATCCAACGCCATTACAGCGCGTTTCTATCGGTAATTTTCGGAAAAGACCTGCGTGAGTAGAAAATATTTTGTTTCAGTTGTGCTAGGTCCTTTTTATGCTCGTGTTTTTATCAATAATATTTTGTTTGTGCATGCCACTGCCACTAACATCAAATTATGATAGTTTGTTTCTGTACTCCGTTATCTTTAATTTGGTATATAACTTTTTTACCTTTCATTATTGGGTACATGAAATATTTCACATACAGATCACTCAGCCCCGGCTGAAAAACTCAGACAAATAATTCTGGACAGTAAGAGTTAATGCCTGCCACTGCACCAAGTGAATCACGGACATACGTTCTGTTCTATCAGACAATTTATTATAATGTCCCAGACGGGACCTACATTCTGTTCTATCAGATAATTTATTACAGTGTCCAAGAAGGGACAGTCACAGCAGTTTACATAAGCTAAACAGTGTAAACAACGAAAACCTCATGTTCATAACCTACACAGAGTCTAAACAGGTAAAACAAGAAGCCATATCCAAGTCCACCACAGCATATTTTAAAAGGCACGTGGATCACACTCAGCAGTGCAGCTGTTATAACAGGTAACATAGTTCAGCTTAGCAGTCAAGCCGGGTCATTTTCAATTGCACTATAAGTTTCATGTGAAAGAAACTAATGCCACGATGTGACTGAAAATGATGGGAATGGTGATCAGTGGAAAACCAACAAAGATCAACATACAAGAACGGAAGACGATATTTCTGTGAGAAAAATGTACATCGCCAGTGGAATGAGTAGTATAACATACCTGCAATACGAATCTCATATAGAAAGGAAAAGAAAATGTTTCCACTCTAGCAAAATCCATTGGACCTAAATAACAATGTTCCATTTATTTTGTTCTAAAAAGGGCAGGTACAACCAAACCTGCATTCAAAACAAAGTGCTAACAATCTACAGCCAGGACAAACCATCTCTTCACTGCACCCTGCTCAGACACGGAATCCCATATCTCACGTGATCAACAGATTCTGCTCTCTTCCAGCAAATCAGAAGTTGGCCAGGAGAAACAACCGATTCTAGAATGGCCTGGAACATAGGGAACCTTATTGTCTTCCCCTGAGAGCAATGCCTGCTAAAAATGTCCTGTTCTTAACTCCCCTATAGTGTAACTGTAGTAAAAACCTATTATATATATATATATATATATATATATATATATATATATATATACTTAATATTTAAACTGCACTGTTGCATAATTTTAATCTCAAATTAGCTCTCACAATGCCGTTTTATTTTTCCAGCCTGTTAAAAAATTAATAGGCACAAAATCCCCTGATGAGGTTGAAAAGCTCGCCGAAAACAGGATTATGTGACGAACTAGCTTGCTGCTACTGTAAGAGAATGTATATTCTGTTACAGACCGATGATTGGGAAACCATGTTGCTCTAATCAAACAGCTGTCACCGGACTCACTTGTTTAAGCGAGCCCGTGTTCCGATTGCAGAGCTCAGTCACGTGATCTGATAGGCGAGATGCGTGGAAACGAGAGTTCTGTTCTAGATGTTGAAGTGAGAGGATGTTTTAGATTGTTTCTGTAAGGTCTGCTTAGGATTCCTTGTTTCATAATGTAAGTTTTTGTGTTTGATTGTCCTTTTGAGGACAAAAGTGTTGTAGAATCTATAAAGTAGATGTTATGATCAGTTTGTCCTTTTTTTAGGGCACCATGTTGTTGCAGTTGTTTTGTCCTTTTCAATAAAAAGATTGTCACGTAGAACGTGTGATTTGACTATCCTATTTTGGACAATGTTTGTGTTTCTAGATCGAAAGCTTAGGTTTCAGATTTTGGTGTACATAATGTTAGAATGTTTTCCATGTTGTCCGAGTGTGTCTGTCCCTTGATGATGTTTATTGCCCGGGAAGTTTGTATCTTATTTCTGGTAACTGTTCATCAGTTTTTTTTTCAGTCCACGTTCATTTACAACACTGACTTACAAATAGAGGTTCATCGTTAAACTTTTTTTATAGCTGTTGTTACTGCTGGATTTCTGTGCTATATATGAAACTATGTTGAGTGTCCCAACTGTGGCATTGAGATGAGTTGTACTGTGTAAACTGGTCATGTTTCGTGTACTGACTGTAGTGGTTGTATGGTCTGGGTTTTCGTAGTTGCATAGTGTATATCAATTTAAAGTCTGTTGTGTGACTTGTGTAGCAGTAAAGTAAATCTGCTCTGTAATTAGTGACGTCTGTAAATGTGACTTAAATTGTTCAAGAGTCACTTACTTGTTCAGTGGGTGTGTAACATACCAACACACACACACTCATTGTATAGTAGATGCGATAGATTGTAATACTAATACGTATTGCACATGTTTAGGTACACAGGTAATGTAGCAATACTACCTTAGCGTACGTCGGCGAACGTGTTAGCTGTGCACGAATACGTATTTAACGCATATCATGAACAATTATGAGTAGAAATTAACACACAAAATATGGTCATCTAACATGGCTTTGAAACCAGGTGTCACAAATAATAAAACTTGGATAAAACGCAATATTACATTTCGGATGCATTTGACAAACAGAATAACAGTAAACGCCTTTCAAATCAGCATTGGTAATGGTATAGATAAAACGTGCTATTAATCTACATTTACAACTTTTTAATATAATAACAAATACAAGAAAGTATAACAGTATAAAGAGCAGCTCATATCACCAGCATAACAAGTTCTATACCGTTGCTTGTGATGTTTGAAAATATATCCTTTCCTGGTAGAACAGGTCACCGCTGACAGTAAGATAAATTATATTCTAGGACTTATCATTATTTGAGAGGTAAAGTTAATGGGAGTGATGTAGAAGCACTGAGAAAATAACTGACGATAACTGAGAATGACATAGAAAATAAAGCAGTTTTGCAATTAAATGTCAGGACAAGTATTCCAATGTGGTATTTCTAAGTTAATATTTTGAAAATAGACAGAGGAAGCAAGGTGAAGTGATATGAGTTTCAAGTGGCAAAAGAAAAAAAACACCAAATGAACATCTCTCAATCGATTCTGAGGACGGATATGTCTAAAACACGAAGGAATCAATGAAAGATAGATACCATTAAACTTATAATTACATGTCTCACAACGACTTAGCTGAATAACCTTGGTGACATATTGTTTTAAGAATGAACGTACTTGTTCCTGTCTGTGTACGTGACCTATTCTATTCACTGATGTGAGCTTAATATATAATCGTTTGCTTGTTTTTTTCTGTATACAGTTAATTTTTCCCACTCTAATTTCGCAGTATTGTGTAAGTCTTACCAATTATATTTCTTAATTTTTTCCAAATATATGTCTTTTATTTGAAATATAATTTTGTTTCAATGTGATGTATGTTTATACATATGTTTATTCATTGTTTCATTTAAGCTCTGTTAAGCTGAGCTGAGTTTTTTTGGTGTTAAAATGAGTAAGTTCACATAAACTTGCCATGGAAATTACCTTTCATAAAACTATTTGTTTAATATTGATTTCATCGTAGAAGTTGACCAAAAAGCTGGTAGAACATTTCTTGATGTTGTCCATATATAATATATCATCATTTTCCATGTAATAAACTACATGTGTATAGAAGGAATGTGTCTTATTCTGTTCTTGTGTCAAATGTATGTAAAAAGTGCTAAGATTATATTTAACCTGAACATTGCATAACATATTCAGGCACAGCAAGAGTGTAATAGAAAATTTACTATTTAGTAATGTTAGTAGTATTTAGTAATACTAGTAGATACACTTATACGTATATGTACCTAATGTACTGTATTAATTGCACATACAGCAAGAAAACAACATTATCTGTATAAACCAAATACCCCGCTCCCACCCCTACCCCCACCCCCCCACCCAAAACAGCTTTGATTATTCTCATGGCTTAAAAAAAATATAATCCATTTATTAGTGTAAAGATATAAAAATATTGTCATGGAAACATGTGTCAAAAGGAACTGCTGTAAATTCTGAATGTTGTCAGATTGATTCTGGTGAAAGTGCCCTTGTGTTTGGAATGAATACGCGGTTGTTGTTGCAAGAGAAAAGAATTTATAAGCCAAGTCATGATATCACATGATATTACTTTATTTACTGTTGTTCCTTTTTACTGAACAGTTATTTGAATAGTCTAAAATGCTGCTGTTTATCTAATGATAAGGTGACCATATTTTTCGCAAACCAAAGCGGGTACCCCTTTATCCCCCACCCCACTCCCCACCCCCTAATGTTGCTATTTAACCGTTACTGTCTATGCCAAACTCAATCTGTAGAAAGTCTCCAACAATTGCATTCTTGCTTTAGTATTTTATACGTCCATAGCCAGTGTTTTGTTTTACAGTTCACAGAACAAAAATAAAAAGCTAAACATAAAGGAGCCGTAGCTTATTGTGACACTAACAGTAATTAGTAGACATTACAGCTGCTCTGCAGCAGATGATGTACTTGGTACTGGCTCCTCTGAAGTTGTGGTGCAATTCATATGTGAGGAATGTATTTTTCTTAGTTGATCTGGGCGCTGCGTGAGCGTGTCGTGGAGTTTCTGGCCTGGGTTTCCTGCGCCCTCAAAGCTGCATTTAACCATAAGCATCGCTTTCAATATTTGAACGTCAAGTTGCCTTTTCTGGCGTGTCCATATCGTATTCTTGTATGAGAAGATTTTTTCAGTGGGTGCGTTAGTCCCTGACAGACAGAGAATATATCTGACACTTTTTTGTGTGTAATTCAACACACACAACAGATTTAGCTTGAACGTGGGAAAACACTTCCACCCACTGGATGTCAGTTTTTAATTGTTTGGAGTTCCAGTCTGAAGTTTTATCTGCGGAAGCAAAATCTATAAACATTGTTGGTTTCATCAAACAATTCGTTTTCATTGATTTCAAGATCTGGAAATTCCGAATCAAAGAGGTTGAGGCTTGTTTGAACATTTGTCTCAAAGCCGCCCAACAGAAGCCACTAAAATATCGAAATTGGTTCGTGTTTCCTATAGATGTTGAACACAAATGTAATTATAGCTGTGCTGTAAGAATGTCATAAGTCATCTATATCTGTCTCCACTACCTCACTGAATGCAGCGAACTGTATTTTCATCCTGTAGACTTTGATTGTTTATAGTTCTGAGTATTGCTTTCTTGTGTTGACTTTTCAGTTTTAGTCGTATTTTCTGTACACATATTGTGATCATTGTTGACATCTGTACCCTTATATGATTTTACATCTATCAGAGATGTTGGGAATTGTTTTCTAATACAAAAATGATCTATCTGATTTCTGGTTCTATCATCTGGAGATATCCATGTTGTTTTATGTATCTCTTTGTGTGGAAATACTGTTCCTCCAATGACCATGCTCTCTGTTAGACATAATTCAATGAATCTTTCTCAATTTTGATTTATCATATCAATCCCTTCTTTCCCCATAACCTTTTCGATGCCCGTGTTATCTTTTCCTACCTTTTAACATCTCCCATGATAACTAACATGTTGTGTTTAGGGACTGTTAATGAGTTGTTGTAGTTGGTGACAGAAAGTGCCTTTTATTTCGTCATTTGCATCGTTCGTGGGTGTATATCATTGTATGATTGTCATTCTCCCGTGTCTTATTTGGAATCGTGCTCTTAATTTTACGACTGTTCACTGGTTCCCATTCTGTAAGGTTCTTTGCTGCCGCAGTTGACATAATTATACATACTCATTCGTGATATTTCCTATCGTCTCTGCTTGAATGTAATATTACCTTACGGTTTTCGGCCGATCTGTTCCCTGCTTCTAGCCATCGCATTTCACTGATTCCCAGGACGTCTAAGTGATATTTAGCAATTTCTTAGATTACCTGAGCAGTTTTCGGCGGTGCGGCCATTGTTCTTACATTCCAGAATCCGATCTTTGTCACATATTTGGGGTGGATGAATGTGTTCTTTTAGCTACTCTGAGTTGGTATCCTTGATGCTCGATTGAATTAGATGCGAGTTTCCGTAACGGTTATTTTTCCTCATAGATGAGTCTCAGGATAAGGTTGTTGCCCTTATGCCCAACTCCTGCAATACGATATGTGTCGATGGAAAAAATTCATACGAAATTATCTTCCGCCATCGTATTATTTGTTACTCTACATGTGTTCTTTAAATCCGTCACGAAATTTGCTTTATTAAACTGATGTTAAGCTAAAAATGTTGGTTGTGTTATTGAGAACCGCTGTGTTGTGTTTCAGGAATAAACGATATATGAGCTAACTTTATTTTGCGACAAAGCCAGTGTCATAACGCCGGCTGTTGTCCAGGAAAAATCCAGCCTTACACCTTACGACTTCGTGCTGGTGTCTGACAAGTAAGTGTTGTTATCTTTCTTTATAATCCAGTATAATACACCAGCATGTTTCATCTGTTATTTAAGTCAGTACAGTTCCGAGCTCTCCTTCTGCCTATATTTTCTCCTGTATCGAGTTGAGGATTTCTGGCCAAGTTCTTTGCTCGACTTCTTTCTTTAACTGGCATGCCTGGAAAAATATTTTATTTGCACATCGTGATAATGACTAGTGTTTTTTTTTAGTTTATCTCATAATCATAATCAACATTAAACTTAGGTTTACATTCATGGGTTAACAAAGACATTAATAACACTAGCGATGCCTGCTTACCTTATCAAGTTTGTTGAACAATTATAAAAATAAACGTAATAACGTTATTTAGGATAGGAAATCTGATCAAGTTTCTAAATGTTCCGCTCTTCTCATTGCTGAATCCGTCATTGTGCAGGAACTGGTGAGAAAAGTTCTACATTACTTGTAAGTTTCCTGTGCCCTTGATATTATATGTTGAGTCTAATGCAAGATTATGGGACCAGGGACTATGTGCAATGGGAATTTGTACAAATGATTGTTTCCTGGCAGATGTTTGTGTAAGAAATGGATTTTGAACCGGTCATCGTACATACTGTTTTCTTGTTATGACACAAACGTGAACTATGAATACTCTTGAAGTTCTACCAGATCAATTATAATTGATGGCATTACGATAATTATAAACTTTAATCATTTTTTTTTTCTTTCTTGTTTGATTAACAATGGTAAACAGGTGCGTACTTATATATGGTCCAGATAACTTCAGACATTTCTGTGATTAACTGAAAGTCGAGGACAACTAACAAAACGAAATAAATAACAAAGATATAACTGCAAGATAACAACCTAGGACAACATGTCTCAGGTCTTAAGTCAAGGTCTCAAATAATTTACACTTCTGTTCGTTTCTTTTCCCCTTCTACTTACATCAAATCTATCGGAGGCTCCGGTGATCTCTAGAACTTATTTATTGTTTGCTTGGTGTTACTCAGTCAGTCATCTGCAAACGAGTTGTGGAACTTTGCCTCCCTAACATCTCTCCTGTGATAAAATCGGTTGGAAGCAAAACGCCCTGCTCCTAATGCATCCATTTGCAGATTATTAACGATGTCTTCCAGCCATCTTCGGCTTGGTTTTTCTCTCGTTCTTGTTCCCGTTATGTACCCATCCAAGACGGTCTTATCTAAATCCTCACGAACTATAATGAATTCGAAATATATATTTAATTTTCCTCTGTTTAATCCTGTTTATTAGCCATCCTACTTCAGTATTAATTCCTTGTAGTGTGGATATACTTATTGTTCTTTATGTATTCTGTAGCATTTACATTCAAAGCATTTTTGTGTTTGTCAGCTGTTTTGTTAAGTATCCAGGTCTCACAGGCATATGTTGCGATGGGAAAAATATGCCCTTAAAATATGTATTTTGTGTGGTTCTGTCTGTTCTTCTCCACAGATTATTTAGTTGTTTTACTTTCTGAAGAGCAATGGATGTCCTCCTTGTAATTTCCCTCATTGTATCTCCATTATTAGTTAGTAGTGATCCAAGATAATCAAAACTCCCCATGTCTTCCACTTTTTCCTTTTTGATACATATTTCAGCTGCCTTATTTGTTTTGTCATTTGTCATCAATTTAGTTTTCTTCACATTAATATGGAGGTTTTGCTCTTCACTGTTCTTACGGACTGACATAATTAGTTTTCCTTTCCTTTTGTGCTGTAGACTTTAATACTGTGTCATTATAATATATAAGTTTGATATTTCATAACAATCAATTTTATGGCATCGTAATATTCTTTATCTACATCGTTGTTACATTCCTCCTTATGTTTTCAGTATACAAGTTAAATAGGTAAGGTGACAATATGCACCCCTTACGGACACCTTATTTTATGTGAAACGACTTTGTTGTTTCACTATTTATCCTTTGTTATCTAGAGATAGCAGTGATATTAATGAAATCACATGTGTTAGAAATTCCTTTTTTCTATTATTTCCCAGAGTTTAGAGGATTCTATATAGACACTAATTATGGTGTCTGTATAAGTTCCACTAAATGACTTTGTGCTGGAAAATTATTTTATTCGTCTCCAGCTCCACCAACAATAAATAACTATTCAAAAGGCATAAATTGATCAAGACAAATAAGGTTAGGTTTAATCACAAGACCTGACACCACACACGTTTACACCAGATAACATATAACCACCCACACAACACGTATCTCAACAACATGGAAAATATGAGCATGCCATGAACATCAGTATGAACAAACAAATGAACATCAGTATGAACAAACAAATGAACATCAGTATGAACACACAAATGAACATCAGTATGAACAAACAAATGAACATCAGTATGAACAAACAAATGAACATCATTATGAACAAACAAATGAACATCAGTATGAACAAACAAAAGACATCACAACAAGTGATGCTGCTACTTATTTCGACATCTCTTACTAATCGATTTTCTTATTCACTCCTAATCAAAAGTTAGCCACACTCCCTTACACATACACGAGTTTCGTGTCAACTCAGACATATACAAATGCACACAGCACTCTGTCTACGACAACATCAACACATAAATTGCAAATAATTAAGTGATCAGTGACGCATTAATAATCAATACGGCTCAGTATGACACTTAAAGGTGAAACACAGCTTTTCGTTGTACGTCACAGAATGAAATCGACACTGACCAGAATAAACGTGTGCGCAGAAACAAACACATAGAAAAACATGTCAGACTATATTATCAAAAGGTGAAACATGTGAATATATGAATGAATAGTAATGAAGAATATAACAATGATGAAAATTATGCTTTTCAAATATTTATCTTGATGAGCAAATCACTTAACGCTGAACACTTGTCACTAAGCATACTTACAAAACTCGACATCCGACATACAACAACGTATATATGGAAACTTACACAACATTGAAGCGACTTGGGCATTTTGTTTTCATAGCTTAACAATCCATTTATCCAACATCACCATATATATGAAAACTGCAGCAGACACACCCAGATATACCAACAGCCACGGCTCTCCCGTGTGTACCTAGCCAAAAAGCCTCGAACAGACTGAACTAGTTAACACATGTCTTGAAGTGCCAAAAATTTGGTTCTCAACACTAATTGCTGCTGATTGCTGCCAAAATTATGTTTTTTTATAAGTTTCAGATCTTTCCCATACATGTTGATGCCCCTCCAGCATTCTTATAAATTCTGTGTTTCTCACTAGAATTGTTTATTTTCCTTTTTTATGCTTCTGTTTTTGAGCAATAATATTTTTATTTTTGCATACTACTAAAACACAATTTTCATTGTAGTATATTTCTGTAATATTAATTTTATCCATGATTTGCTTATCTTTCACTTTTGGCTACATGAAAAATTTCACATAAGGCTCACTGATTACATGCTGGAAAATTCTGAACAATAATTCCGGACAGTAAGAGTTAATGTCTGACACTGCACCACGTTAATCAGTGAATCACGGACCTACATTCTGTTCTACCACATAATTCATTAAAGTGTCCAAGACGGGACAGTCACAACAGTTTACATAAGCTAAATACAGTGTAACACAGTGTAAACAAAGAAAACCTCAGGTTCATAACCTACATAGAGCCTATAATCAAACAGGTATCAACAACAAGCCATATCCAAGTCCACCACAACATAATCTAACAAGCACGTGGATCACACTCAGCAGTGCAGCTGTTATAACAGGTAACATAGTTCAGTTCAGCCGTCAAGGCGGGTCTTTTCAGTTACACTATAAGTTTCTTGTGAAAGAAACTAATGCCACCGTGTGACTGAAAATGATGAAATAGTGCTCAATGGAAAACCAGCGCAGATCAACATACAAGAATGTAACACGATATGCAACATAGAAAAATTTACATCGCCATTTGAATGAGTAGTATAACTCACAGATCCACACATACCTGCAATACGAATCACATATAGAAAGAAAAAAAAAACATTTCCAGTCTGGCAAAATACATTAAACCCAAATAACAATGTTTCATTTCTTTTGATCTAAAAAGGACAGATACAGCTAAGCCGGCATTCAAAACAAAGTGCTTGACAATCTACAGCCAGAACAAACTCATATCTTAACTGCACCACGCTCAGACAGGGAATCCCGTATCTCACGTGACCAACACATTCTACTCTCTCTCCCAGCAAATCAGAAGCTGGCCATGAGAAACAATCCGTTCTATAATGTCCCAGAACTCAGGCGACGTTACTTATTTCCTCTAAGAACAATGCCTGCTCACAATGTTCTGTTCTTAACTCCTCTATACTGTAGCATAATATCTGTCATATAAACCTAACATAATTATATTTTTATGATATATAATTTTCATTGAATAATTGAACTGAACTTTATGAACGATTTTATTTTAAAATAACTCTCAAAATGGATGCTTTCTTTTTCCACGCTTTTATAAAAAAAGAAATACATTAGAAACATACAGTTTTATCATTTCATTGAGTGAGACCTATTGTGCACATAAACTTGACATCTGTAATTGTTATTTAAAGTGTACACGAGTCAATAACTTGCTAAGGGGGTGTGTACAACTCCATCACACACACACACATCCATTGTATAACAGTAATACTAATACGAATTACACATGCTTAGGTGTACACATGTAATGCAGTAATACTACTTTAGCATAGGCCGGTGCATGTGTTTGCTGTGCACGAATACGTGTTTAATGCATAACATGAAACATTATCAGTAGAAATTACCACACAAATAATGGTCTTCTAACATGGCTTTTAAACCAGGCGTCACAAATGAGAAAACTTGGATGAAACGAAATATTATATGTCGTATGCATTTGGTGAATATAAAAACATATGCGCCTTTCAAATCAGCAGTGCTAATTTGTTAGATAAAACGTTCCATTGATCTACATTATATAAATTTATATTTTTAATACAAAAAGAAATAGACATATAATAGTATAAAGAGCAGCTCATTTCACCAGCATAACAAGATCTACATCATCTCTCGCGATGGTTGGAAAGATGTGCTTTCTGAGGAATCTACTATTCTGTGCCCTGGTAGGACAGGTCACCGCTGAAAGTAAGATACATTTATTTTCAGGACTGATAATTATTTGAGAAATAAAGTAAAGGTCAGTGATGTAGAAGTACAGATAAAGTAACTGAAGATAACTTACTATGACAGATAAAATAAAGTAAGTGTGAAGATAAATGGTAGGACACATATTCACTGAGAAACAATGTGGTATTTCTACTTTAATATTTGCCAAACAAAATCAATTTTGAGCACAGACAGAGGAAGCAAGGTGAAGTGATGTGAGTTTCAGGTGACAAAAGAAAAAAAAATAAAAAAGTGTGTCTCTCATTTGATTCTGAGGACAGAAATGTCTAAAACACGGAAGGATTAATGAGAGACAGATAACATTAAGCTTATAATTAAATGTCTGATAACGACTTAGCTAATTCACATTGGTGACATATTGTCTTAAGAAGGAACGTACTTGTTCCTATGTACTTGACCTATTCTCGTCATAGATTTGAGCTTAATAATTAACCGTTTGCTTGTTTAGTTTTTGTACACAGGTAATTTTTCCCAATGCTTTAAATTCGCATTATTTTTACGTCTTGCCAATTATATTTCTTAATGTGTTCCAAATATAGGTCATTGATTAGAAATAAAGTTGTGTTTGAATGTGATTTATGTGTATACTTTTTTATTGCTTGATTTAACTCTGCTCAGCTGAGCAGAGCTTTTATTTGTGTTAAAGTGAGTAAGTTCACATAAACTTGCCATGAAAATTACCGATATAAAATCCTTTGTTTAATATTACTTTCATTGTAGATATTGGTTAAAAGCTGATAGTACATCTCTTGATGTTGTTCATATATCGTACACTATCACGTAATAAACCCATGCGTCTTATTTTGCTGTTCTTTCAAATGTGTGTAAAATGTACTAGTGTTATATTTAGTCTGATCATTGAATAATATATTCAGGCATAGAAAAATGAATTGTAACAGTAACTTAATTTTACTATTTAGTAACTTTTGTAGTATTTAGTAATACTAGTCGGTATACACACACACACACACATATATATATATATATAATTATTATACTCTTATAATTACATATATTGCAAGAAAACACCATTTGTAAAAACCAAACAACCTCCAATAACAGTTTTCATCATTCTCATATTTTAAAATAAAATATAATCCATCGATTAGTGTAAAGATATAAAATATTGTCATGGGAACATGTGTCAACAGGAACACTTGTAAATCCTGAATTTTGTCAGACTGATTTTACTGAAAGTGCCCTTGTGTTTGATATGTTTACACGGTTGCTGTTGGAAGAGAATAGAATTTATAAGCTAAATCAAGATGACATTTTGTATTACTGGAGTTAATCTTGTTTTTGTTACTGAACAGTCATTACCATTTTTTATTTATTTGAATATTCTAAAATGCTGCTGTTTATCTAATGATAAGGTGGCCATATTTGTCTCACACAAAAAGCGTGACCCCCCCCCCTCTCTAAATTTTTGCTCCTTATCCTTTACTGTATATGCCAAACTGAAACTGCAGGAAGTATTAAATAATTCCGTACTCGCTTCAACACAATTAAAAAAGCTAAACATAAATGAGTATAGTATTATGACACTAACAGTAATTAGTAGACATTACAGCTGCTCTGCAGCAGATGATGTACTTGGTACTGGCTCCTCTGAAGTTGCGGCGCAATATTTCTGTGAGGAATGTATTTTTCTTAGTAGATCTGGGCGCTGCATGAGCGTGTCGTGGAGTTTCTGGCCTGGGTTTCCTGCGCCCTCAAAGCTGCATTTTTTAAGCGTCGCTTTCAATATTTGAAGGTTAAGTTTCATTTTCTGGCTTTTCCAGATCGTATTCTTGTATGACAAAAGTCTTTTAGTGAGTACGTTAGTCCGAGACAGGAAGAGAATAAATTCGATATTTTGTGTAAATCAACACACGTAACAGATTTAGCTTGAAGATATGGACATTCTGAATCAATGATTATGAATCTTGCTTGAATATTTGTCTCAAACCCACCCAAATGAAGCCACTCAAATATTGAAATTAGTTCGCTCTTTCATATTCAACACATTTGTCATGAACATTGGCGATAATATTAATCACATCTGCTTTTCTGACCATACCCTCGTTTTCTAGACTGCAATTTCGGATTTTCCCCTCCTTTGGAACAAAGTTAGTTCTGCACCTGACCCTGCATTTTTGTATGAGATCGTCAAAGTACACAACACTTTCAGTGCTGAAATTGTTTGTTCCTGAATGTTTAGGACAGCGGCATGAAAAATGGCCTGAAATATTGTGAACAAAGAAGAGCCACAGCCCAGCACATATATTGTCGAAGACGTTCGCATTACCGTAGGGCACATCTGTTGAGAAAAAAATTAGAATTTCACTGGTGGAAAGAGCTTAATGACTCTCTCCCATGCTGGCGTTAGTTACAGCCGTCTGGTTTTTCCGTATCCTTGACTCCGTTGGTACTCAACCAGTGAAGAGCCACAGAATTCCTCAGCAAAGAGCCTTGTAGAATGGGAACCAGTGAACAGTCGTATAATAAGAGCACGATACAACCTAAGACACGGAAGAATGACAATAATACAGTGTTATGCACTCACGAATGATGTAGATGATGATGTGAAAGACGACTTCTATCACCAACTACAACAAATCATCAACAATGTCCCTAAACACGACATCCTAATTGCTATGGGGGACTTCAACGATAAAGTAGGGAAAGATAATACCGACGTTGCAAAAGTAATGGGGAAAGAAAGAATTGACATGGTTAATCAGAACGGTGAAAGATTAACTGAAATATGTCTAACAGAGGGCATGGTCATTTGAGGCACAATATTCCAACACAAAGAGATACATAAAACAACGTGGATATCTCCAGATGATAGAACTAGAAACCAGATAGATAATGTTTGTATTAGAAAGCAGTACAGAACAGCTCTGGTAGATGTAAGGGCTTATAGGGGTGCAGATATCAACAGTGATCACAGCCTGTGCATAGAGAAAATAAAACTAAAATTGAAAAGCCAACACAAGAAATCAGTACACAGAAAGACAAACAGCCACAGCCTACAAGAAGAAAATACTAACATTAATTTCAATCAGGAACTTGTCAATCATTCTAAAACACACAGTGAAGTTGAGGAGATAGGTATATATGAATTATGCAATTCGTACAGCACAGCAATAATCACAGCAGCAAAACCAAGCGCTGGACTGAAATAACCAAATAGAAAAGCATGGTTATCAGATAAAACATAGAAGTATATATATATATATATATATATATATATATATATATATATATATATATATATGAAAGACGGGCAGTCAAATTAGACATGTTGAATGCAAAAAACAGATATTGGAAAAGATCTGGCGAAAGCAACATACAAAGAAATAGACAAGAAAGTAAAAAGTTCAGCTAGAAGGGATAAAAGAGAATACATAGACAATATGGCGAAAGAGGCAGAAAAAGCAGCAAAAACAGGAGACAGCAAAACATTATATAACATACAAAAGAGGCTAAAAGATACTATTACGTCTAAAGAAAGACCAATCCTTAGCAAAACTGGAACCCTATTAACATCAAATAAAGACCAAAAGCAAAGATGAGCTGAACACTTCCAAGAAATACTTAATCGACCACACCCAAAGAATTGTTAAAACTTGAAATTGACTTACCAGTCCCACAACTAAATGTCAACCTAAATGAAATTAAATTGCATGAAATTGAACCAGCAGTGAATTTAAATGTTAACAAATAAGCTGCAGATGGAGATGAAATAACAGCCGAAATGCTAAAAGCTATCAATAGTGACAACATGAGACAACTACAGCGAATGTTTAACAAGATTTGGAAAAAAGAGAAGGTCCATTCTAACTGGAAAAAAGGAATCATTATTAAATTACCAAAAAAGGCAACCTTAGTGACTGCAACAACTGGAGAGGAGTAACTTTAATATCAGTTGTGTCAAAAGTATTTTGCTAGGACATTTTGAATAGACTTAAAGATATAGTGGATACTGCAATGAGAGAAGAACAAGCAGGATTTCGAAAAGAGAGAAGCTGTCTCGACCAGATATTTACTCTAAGAATAATACTTGAAGAACATATTGAAAAGCAGAAGCCATTAATACTGAACTTCATAGATTTTAAAAAGACATTTGATAGCATACACATAGATTCATTAAGGACAAATTTAAGTCTATATGGAATACCATCTAAAATTTTAAACATCATTAAGGACTTCTACAATGGATATGTGCAATCAAGACAGAAGAAGGATGAGTGAATGGTTCCAGATTGAAACACATGTGAAACAAGGATGTATACTGTCTCCTTTACTTTTTGGGATTACAATAGACTTCATAATGAAAAAATGCTGCACAGGTAACACAGGTATTGACTGGGTACATTGGATCCAACTAGAAGATCTTGATTTTGCTGATGACATAACTCTTATCAGTAATAATGTGAATTCCATGGAAGAAAAAACAAATAGCCTGTCTTCAATGGCTAGCAAAATAGGACTTGAAGTTAGCAATAACAAAACATAAAAATTCCCATTAATCAAAATGGAAAAATACATATAGAAGGGACATATATTGAAAAAGTCAATCAGTTTGCATACCTTGGCTACATAGACCAGGATGGTGACACTAGAAAGGAAGTTAGGATTAGAATTGCAAAAGCAGCTTCAATCTTTAAGAATCATGAGAACATATGTAATTCAAAAGTTATAAGCACAAAAACTAAGTTAAGACTATTCCATTCAAATGTAATATTCACCCTCATTTATGCATGTGAAATCTGGAAAACAACTAAAGAAATAGAAAAGAAATTAGACTTTTTTTGAACACAAATGCATAAGGAAAACACTCGTTGAATTCAAGAACAATGCAGAGATAAGACAGATGACTGAACAACAACCAGTCTCATGGGTGAACATGAAAAGGAGATGATCACTTGATGAGAAGAAATGATCAGAGAATCCCAAAACAAGCTATTAAGTGGAACACAACATGCCAAAGAAAAAGAGGCAGACCACGTGAAGTTCTGAAGAGCACATTGTTAAGAGAGCCCAAATTAACAGGCATATAATCCCTAAAGACTCGCCGGAGACAGGACAAATTTGCGAACTACTTTGCGAGCCCTATGTGACGTCTAACGACACGGAAGGATATAAGATATATATATATATATATATATATATATATATATATATATATATATATATATATATATATCAGAAATGCAGATGAAACCACTGACAACAATTATTGAGGAAAGACGCTGGCGATGGTTGGGACATGTGCTCAGAATGACTGACAACTCACTACCAAAAATAGCACTAATATGGACACCACAGGGGAACAGAAGTAAGGGTAGACCAAAAGAGACATGGAGAAGAACAACAGAAAGGATGTTGAGCAATAGAGGGCTCACCTGGGCAAGAGGAGAAAAAAAGGCGAAAGACAGGCATTTGTGGAAAACCCTTGCGGAAGCCCCATGTGCCCTGGGCACTTAAAGGTTCAGAGATATATATATATATATATATATATATATATATATAATATCATATATGTATATATATATGAACGTGTGTATGTATGCATGTATTGTATATATGTGTGTATATATGTAAATAGGCATATATTGTATATACCTAGTGTATATGTGTATATAGTGTATGTATGTATGCATGTATGTATGTATGTATTGCATGTATGTATGTACCTAGTGTATGCATGTATATATTGTATGTATGTATGTATTGTATATATGTATGTATATATGGAAATAGGTATATAGTGTATTTATGTATGTATGTATTGTATGTATGTATGTACCTATTGTACATATGTATATATTGTATGCATGTATGTATGTATGCATGTGTTGTACATATATGTATTATATGTATGTATGTGTGTATTATATGTATATATTATGTATGTATGTATGTATGTATATATTGTATGTATGCATTGTATGTATTATGCATGTATGTATGCATTCATGTATTGTATGTATGTATGTATGGATGTATATATGTATGTATGTGTGTATATATGTATGTATGTATATATTGCATGTATGTATGTATATATTGAATATGTGTATGTATGTATATGTGTATGTATGTATGCATATATTGTATGTATGTATGCATGTATGTATGTATGTATGTTCTACCATCACGCTGGATCACTAAACGTGTTACACATATGATGTACAATCAGGACAGTGCATCGAAGGGGTTAGATAACCCCTAGGATATCCCTATGACCTCTAGGGGTTGGGGCAACATGTGAAAATAATCGAAAATGAATGATATTAGTGTCAAATCCATAGTTTTCTGGATCGCCGAGATGAATAGAGACATTCCCGATGCCGTTTAAGACCAAGTTCAGCCCAAATCGGCAATGGGGTCCTAGGGGTGGGATTGAGATTTGGTGACATACTCAAATAATCGTAAACGGCCGATATTGCTGTCGAAATCATAGTTTTCGGGGTCGCTGAATGAATAGTGACAATCGCAGTTCAGCCCCCTTCGGCATTGGGGGGGTGGGGGGGGGGAAGGGTGGTGAGAAGTGGTGAAAAACAAAATGTCCAAATTGACCGAGATTAGCGTCGAATCCATAGCGTTCTATGTCACTAAGTGATTGCTGACAGTCCTAATGACAGTTAAACCCACGTTTAGTCGAATGGAAGGAATATAATTCTGATGAACCATCTAGACTCTGTAGAACCTTCTAGAACATTGTATAACGGAATATGCCTCTGTAGATCCCTCTTGAAGGCGGTGGAAATGATTAGGACGTTGTAGAACCGTCTAGAAAGTTGTGGAAATAAACATAACTTTGTTGACTTAGATAAATTATTACCCAGGAAACGCCGGGTAACATCTACTGTAAATATAAAGGTAGGAATATATTTTAACAACAACAGTTTGAACATCAGTAGGAAGGCAATCGGCTGCAGTGTGCATTGGCTATGAACAACGTGAGCTGAGCAGCAAATCTTCACAAGCAAATCTCCAATGGAAGATTTTAATTTCGCAAATACGTTGTTTTGTCCCTTTCACTGAACACCACCGGAGTTTGTGTTAGCATTGTCAGCACAGTATCTCACAAATTCTGTAGTGAGATCATTTTGTTTCAACACGTCAAGTAGAAACTCACAATTTATATCTGCCAACGAGTGTCTGTTGATCTAATGACTTAACTTCGACATCCAATGACGGAACAGAATATCTCACAAAGTGTAGGAACAGCTTTGTGATTTCAGGCATCTGTCATTATTGTCACAAATTTTGCATTCTTCAGTTTTTCATTAAGTTGGCCAACGATAAATGGAAAAAGGCCCTTCGTTATTATGGCCTCACATTTTTTGGACAACCACACGTAAAGTTCGGCTCAAACAAATATTCAATCGATTTGTCATTGAGAGAAAACTGTGATTGTGACATAAGGTGTGATATGCAAATGTGCCATCTGCAGCTGCTAACTTGGCTTCCATGCTCCCAAACTTTGCTGGTAGGAAATATTTTGACACTTGACGGGCGGATAGTGCTGCTACCATATGTCGATCACTCTGGAATTCTTTTGTCATATCAGATCTGCCACAGTGCGAAATTGAAATTTCAGATTTGAAAGTATTACATCTAACGTAGGAGTCATTGTCGGTTCTTGGCTTCTATATGAAGGGAAAATCACTCTTTGTTTGGTGATTTAGTTTACACTTTCCCTTAGACATCGCCGGGATTAAAACAGGAGGCGAAAATTAGCTCGCCATGTAATTTTCAGTTGGTAAGTAAGTAAATGAAATGAAATTAAACACACACAGTAAAGCTCATGAAATGCGCCTTACTTAATAACTAAATAAACACGGTACTGCTAATTAACGTGACAAGAAAAAAAACCAAACCACTCTCTCAGTCGCTATATCGATATAAACATAACGCAGGCTCAAATATTTAGCACCCTCAAAAGTTTCCATTAACTCTGCGATGGTTAATTTAGTCATGATTAATATACACATCCTTTCGTTGGTTCAACGTTTCTATAACAAATGGAAATAATTTCCTGATGCAACCAGTTAATGTGTACCACAAATCTATATCAAGTTAAAAATAGAATAATAATTACTTCTGATAAATTGGATCGCGTGGCATTTCAGAATTAATGGAATTTACTTTTATTTACAGGTTTTATTAAACTTAAACTTTCAGGATCACAGTGGGACATTTGCGCGTCCCGCCAAGAGTTTCGGCGAAGACAGAACAGTGATCTAAAAAGCGGAACTGTCCTGTCTAAAGTGGGACATATGGTCACCTTATCAATGAAGACATTTGCTTTTTATTGTGTGTTTATAAGACCTGTGTTTCTAAAATAGGATATCTATTCTGCTAGCGTATCTAGAATTCAGGTAGACTAGCAAGAACAAGTGGAATATATTCTTAGACTGAATTTCTCACAAGGAAGTAGTGGAGTTATACCGTGATTTTTATACTATTCTTGTTGTTGTTGCCTGACATATTTTCTTCAACTGATGTTAACAAATAGTCAGGCTTGTCATTATAGTATTTCCTGAGTGACACAACAACACTGCCCAGATTCGCTACTACTATAACGAAAACACCAGTGTCACAATTGAAAACATCAACTAGACTTCCATAGCACAACAGAACTAACAGCAGAAAAATGTTCATCATGTCAATAAGACTCAAACTAAAATGTACACGTAGAGTATATTTATTGAATGAGGAAAATGAATGTTGAAACTGATGGAAAATGAGATGAAGCCACAAAGCTTGACAAGATTATAAACACAAGATTCCCTGCCTAATTACACCTTATGGGAAGAAACCACTATCAAACAAATGATAAAAAATGTTACATACAAGATTACCGAAAAAGTCTCACAACATAACGAATTCCAAATATCACCGTAGAATAACTCCTGAATATGGCAATAATAACTGCGTGCCCAGTACGACAGTGTACCTACATTTTGACAAGTTCTAAAGGACCATTTCAAAAAACCTCTCTAACCAGTCTATCTCAACATCTACTGAATCAAAATTCAAGACCACAATCTCACCAAAAAGAAGTACATTATCTTTTAAAACAAGAACTGACTTCCTTCTTCTTCTTTTTTCTGCGTTCGAGGATGTTTGTCACTTCAGATCCTGATCATCCCTGTCGACATGGCAAAGGCCGCAGTCCTCTCCAGATCCTGATAGGAGCCCCAAAGCTTTGCCCTAAGCGTGTATCCTCTGGCCATGTCTCATGACTGAGGTCTGCATGGTTTAGGCACTCTAGTGGGATATGTTCTGGAGTCTGGACTCCACTGCCACATGGACACTCATCACTGTGACGCATTTTGAGTCGATGCAGGTGGTTCAGTAGTCTGCAGTGGCCTGTCCTTAGGCAGAACTGGATGATTTGTTGGTGTATTGGATCTGATTCATTGCTGCATTTCAGCTTCTTTTTCCATTCCGATTTACATTAGTTATGGATTATTGTTTTCGCGCCTTGGTAGTTTAGTGGATGATTTGTTTGATTTTGATTGCTGCCAGCTTTGAATAGGCTGTTATGTATTTCATTGCCAGGTATTCCACAGTGGGATGGTACCCATTGTAGGGCCACAGTTGTTGACAGTGCAAGGTGCAGTTCTGTTGCGATTTCCTGTATAGTGCCTGTGGGTTCATTGTTGTTTTAGAGATTCTAGAAGTGCCCTGCAATCTGTGAAGAAGGCTATTTTGTGTGGTGGGTACTGGTTTTCTGTTTTAAGTGTTCTGAAGGTTTCAAAGAGGGCTGATGCTTCTGCAATGAAATCTTTCATGTCGCGAAGCATGTTTTCGTTTGTCTCTCATCTGTGTATCTTATGTAAACGGCCCCTACTTCCATTTTGTACAGCTTTTTCTGCAGACCCATCTGTGTACACATTCTGCTGGGTTGTATTTGCTATTAATCATCTCCTTTTTTGTGAATGTCTGGTACCTCTGTGAGGACTGCTACATTTTCATAGTGTCTGTGCTCCTCCACAATTTGGAGTGGTTGAATTTCTTCATGAGGAGGTCTCTGTAGTGGTGTTGCAGTTGTGTTATCAGATGGTTGAAGCTGGTTCTTTTCAGTCTGTTTTTTTTTGTAGACTCCTGAATTCTTTGGTTCACAGGGTGGGTTGTCAGGCGTATTAACTTTTGCTTGGGAATCATTAGTTCTTCTTTGCGCCTGATCTCAGGAGGTTGATTTTGTGTGTATTTCCCCATCTCTGTGATGGGAGTGCTCTTCAGTCCTCCTGTAATCAGCCACAGGCCCGTGTTTTTGCACTTTTGTTAGTTAAGCGGTGTTTGTGTTGGAGGCTGTGGCCCAGGCAGTCATGACATATTCGAATGTTAGCTTTATGGTGCCCACATATGCATTCTTTAGTATGACTCTGTTGGCTCCCCAGGTTGTGGCTGACAGCTTTTTAATTGCTTTGTTTTCTGTGTCCAGCAGGTGTGACTTCTAGGTAAGCCTCTTGTCCAGTTTTCTGTGTCCAGCAGGTGTGACTTCTAGGTAAGCCTCTTGTCCAGTTTCATTCCGAGGTATGTTGGCTGTTCTGTCTGTGTAAGCTCCCTTCCTTGTATTTCTAATATAAAGGTTTCTGTCTTGTTGGACAATGAGAAGCAGATGGCTTTTGACTTTGTGGAGTTTATCATCACTCCCCATTTTGTGGCCGAGTCTCCTATGATATTCAGTCCTTCTTGTATACTGTGAGTTGTTGTTGATGTTTTTTCCGCAGCGTTCCACATAGTGAAGTCATCTGCCTGCAAGACGTGTGATATGCTGTTGGGAAGTTTGTCTGTGATGTCATTTATGTAAATCAGGAACAGAGTGGGAGAAAGAACGCCTTGGCTCAGGGTGACTCTGTGGCTTAGTTTTCCATTCATCTTGACCCTGGCTGTTCTGTATCTCAAGAAATTTTGTATCTACCAAAACGTTCTTTCAACCTTGTTGTTGAGTACTTTCAGGAGGAGACCTTTTTTCCATACTTTGTCAAATGCTTGTGTTAGGTCTACAAAGAAGGCTAGAATAGTTTTCTTCTCCTGAAAAGAGTTTTCTATTTCTTGGGTTAGGTAGATGAGCTGGTCTTCTGTGCTGTGATGTTTCCTGTATGCTGACTGTGTATTGTTTATCAGGTGATTTTGTTCTTGGTGTTGTATGAGTCTAGTGCTGACCATCCTTTCCATCAATTTGTCCATGCAGCTTAGGAGGCTGATAGGTCTGTAGCTGGATTTGTTGTGTTTGTGTTTTCCTTTTTTTCCTGATGGGAGTGATGATTTTCTGTCTCCATCTATCGCCCCATTTTCTGAAGATCCTGTAGATGTGAAGGAGGACTGGTTGTAGATGTGAAGGAGGACTGGTTGTAGACGTGAAGGAGGACTGATTGTAGATGTGAAGGAGGACTAGTTGTAGATATGAAGGAGGGCTGGCTGTAGATGTGAAGGAGGACTGTTTGTAGATGTGAAGGAGGACTGGTTGTAGATGTGAAGGAGGACTGGTTGTAGATATGAAGGACGCCTGGTTGTAGATGTGAAGGACGGCTGGTTGTAGATGTGAAGGAGTTCTGTTTGTGCTGCTGGTCCCAGGTTCTTTATCATTTCATGTGTTCTTCCATCTTTTCTTGGAGATTTCTTGTCTTTTAGTTTTAGTGTAGCCGTATTGAGTTCTTCCACGGTGAATGTTGCCATCATGCATGGATCTGGATTTTGCTGTTTAATTCTTTCTTTGAGTTCTGCTTTTACTTTCTGTAACTTTTGGGATTGTTGTGACGCTCTCATCTCTCAGTGACCTGCCAGGAATGTTTGCTGCCATTTTCCCAGTATTATATTTACCAGCTTCTTCTGACTGAACTGCCTAAGCTTAACCTAAACTCTGTCCATCATTTCTGATACTTATATATTCCCTACATAATCTCCATAAACTTCACTAATGTCCCATCATGAAAAACTCAATTCGCGTGAAGTTACATGTTTTTTGTTATCTTTCGTTTTCACAGAAAGAACATCTTCATAAAAATCCTCCGTTACTTAAATTCTGTCTGCTGTGTCCATACACAGACATTCCACTCAACAAAATCCCGTGACAAGTCAAACTTAACAGTACACTGGTGCAAAAACATTATTAGGCTGAGAGTTTATGAAGAGCCCATAGAGAACGTTCACATCTTAAAACTGACATTATATTTAAAGCAAACATACCTGCTCACTGTGATGTCGTACCAGCATAATCAGATTAAAACAAGAACTTAACATTCTAACATGTTATATTAAGCACAATATCATTTTTGCCCAGCTGGGCAATATCTACCAACACCGGTCGTGTTGTCTGACAGTGAAAGAGTTAACACTGGAAATCTAGCATAACAACCAGATCCTAATGTTGGCCACACATATGACTAACTAAAATAATCACACCAGAAATATCATAATTTACGAAACAGAGGTAGTAGTGAAAATTCAAACTTACATTTCTAGGAGGTTCAGTGTCCCATAAACATGTCTAAGGTTCTTGTGATTGATCTATGCCAGTAACTGGCATATTCGGTGATATCTGATCAAGGAATGAGCGATTTCTGAACCGCTTAGGACGGCTTGAAGTTCGACAGTTACGTAATGAGATTGATTTTCTTATGGCCACGACAAAAACGTCATATATGAAGCACATCATGGAGTCCAAAGAAGCAGCCTTCAACTATGATCTGCCAACTTTTCGTCGAAGCCTGATAAGCAGACGACAAACAAGCCTCCATTTTGTTGACCTAGTTATAGGTGCATTGTTTCGTACTCAGCATGGAGCAAAAAGCTAACATTAAGTTATGTTTAAAACTCGGAAAAGTGCCAATGAGACAGTTGAATTGATGAGACAAGTTTATGGGGACAATTATTTATCTCGTGCAAAGATATGGGTGGTATTCACGATTCACAGGTGGTGTGGAAACGATTAGAAATGCAACTAAACATGGACGCCCAATTTCTGTTCATAATGGGGAACTCATTGCAAAAGTCAGAGAACGGATACAAGAAGATCGTTGTTTGACTGTGACGATGATGGCAGATGACTTTAGTGTTAACCGAGAGAGCGTTCGTAAAATGTTAGTGGAAGATCTGTTCAGGAAAAAAGTTGTTTGCCGTTTTGTACAAAGTTTTTGTTATTAACGAACAAATACATCAGCGTACGCAGAAGACATCATCAAAACGTGTCGTATAAATAATAGCGTATTAACTGTGATTGTTGCAGAGGATGAAACATGGATCTTTCGCTATGATCCCACAACTAAAGGCCAAAATGCTCAATGGAAGTCTTCACCGTCACCAAAAGTCAAACACAAAAAATCGAAAGTGAGGATAATGGTGTGATTCTATGACAGCAAATTAACACAGAATGTATTCCAGAGGGACAGACTGTCACTGCCAACGCTATTTAAGTATTTTGAAACGCCTGTTGAAAAGGATGATCTTGTCCGATCCGTTAATTCAACACCTGGCGGTTTTTTCTCCTCTTCATGATAATGCACCGGCTCACCGGGTTGTAGTTTTACAATACTTTTTGGACCAAAAACAAGTCTGTGTTCTCAACCATCCACCCTATTCCCCAGATTTCTCTCCATGAGATTAAAGTTAGCATTGAAAGGACGCTTCTTTGACGATACTGATGACATCCAAACGGCTGTAACATCTAGTTTAAAGCCTATATCAACATAAAAACTGCTGAGGCCGTTCCAGTGTTTGTTAGATCGTGCCTCTCGCTGTAAATGCACAAAGGACATACTTTGAATAAAACACAGGTTATATCTTCAACTGTTTATTTTATGCTCTGTGTAATTAGTCTCATTACTTAATTGTTGGACCTTATATTTCGGCTAATCGGACATCATTTCTTTCAACATGCTTGCTCATAGTTACAGTATTTCGCATAGAAATTACGAATTCAGAATTATATATATATATATATATATATATATGTGTGTGTGTGTGTGTTTGTGTGTATGATAAAGAAACAAAGCTTTATACAAACTTTTATCGCATCTGATGAAGAAAAAAAGATACATACAATCGTATATCGCATTTTATGAAGAAGCAAACTCACATATAGACTTATATTGTATTTGATGAAGAAACACAGCCATATATATATATAGTCACTTGACAATACCCACACTTCAAGGTAATCCGACAGAAGATTTGGAAGCTCTCAGATTAATTATTCACAATTTTCTGGGAGATCACAGAGCTGATATATATGTTGTGGAGATTAATGAACTTCCAACAACATACCAACAATTATTTTGCCACAGATTAAGTAAGAACCAGGTCCTGGATTCCTATTCTGACTTCTTGCCCCAAAATTATAAAGCACTAAATGATGAACATGGAAGTAAATCAAGGAAGATATCTCAACAAAGAAAAAATAGGTACCATGGAAAGTAAAAAGCGTCTCTGCCAGCTAAATATTGTTGCAATGTGACAAGAGATAAACCAGAAAATAAATGACAGTGAAATAAATATATAGTGATTTATTTTTTACATTACATTTTGATAAAGGCATTAGTGAAAAAATGAAATATTGTGTTTTGTTACACTATTTGAAAATTAACTTTCTAGTAACAGAATATTATGTTGTTATTTCTTTTTTCTCGTCCAATTATCAGTGAAATGAACTAATTGTATAAAGCAAGCATAACTGGCTGTTTTTGACCAATGTTACCAAAAACGTTATAGATCAAAGTTACAACCGACTAGATTGTTGTTCGTGATGTCATAATTCGTTGATTTTCCTCTGATTATTTTATTGTATACTCACTCACAGGTGATTTGTATGTCTGAAAACCAAGGATGTGCAATATATTCTGTCATTTTCCTGAGTGTAAGATTTGTTGCTTCTTACTTTTAAAAAGCATCTAATTAACAGCGCATCAAAACAGGTTTACACTTTCTTGTTCAGGGATTACCGAGACTGAAGCGAAAATGTTTGATATGTTCAACGGTAATTATAACAACTCGGCTCAGAGCGCAGGACCAAACTCCAGACAAGATTTAATTCAGTCTGTACTCTGTCCAGTTCTTGTCGAGGCTATAAGTTCAGTAAGCATATGTCTGTATGTATGTATGTATGTATGTATGTATGTATGTATGTATGTATGTATGTATGCATGCATGCATGTATGTAAGTATGTATGTATGTATGTATGTATGCATCTATCTATCTATCTATCTATCTATCTATCTGTCTGTCTGTCTATCTATCTATATATCTATCTATATGTCTGTCTATATATCTATCTATCTATCTATCTATATCTATCTATCTATCTATCTATCTATCTATCTAGATAGATAGATAGATAGATAGATAGATAGATAGATAGATAGATAGATAGATAGATAGATAGATAGATAGATAGATAGATAGATAGATAGATAGATAGATAGATAGATAGAATCTATCTATTTGCGTCTCTCTGATTGCCTCTCTATCTATATACTTCTCTGCCAGCCTTTTTAGTCTAGCTTATTGATATTCTTTGCCTGTCTTTTTGTCTAGATTGCACGTGTTCTGCATTTTTACTTTCCTATGTTTCTTTTGGACTATTTCTCATTTTATCTGCCTGTTACCAGTGTTCGAATATTTTATAAGTAGTTTATATGTTCTACTTTGCTATCTATTGTTTGGTATTTTAATAGCTACATGCTGATTCATGATGAGACATACTACATGAACACATTGCTCATTAAGAAGGAAAACACGAATAAGATTCACCATCAGTAGATCATTGGTTTATGTTATTATCAACATAATCAAATCAATTTCCTTCCTAATTTAATTCCTATCAAAAATATTACCAACAGTGTAATTACTAAAATCAATTTAACACCTTCAGAGGAGATAATGAAATGTTTAAAGAAATAAAGATATTGCCGAGAAATGTCACACCTAAGCCAAATGTAATTTCGGACGAGATGGTGATGACCTTGACAGAGAAAGAGGAAATTCTAGAAAGATGGAAGGAATATTGCAGAGAAATGTATGAAACAACCGACTGTGAAAGCAGGAATCAACAGTGTGAATTATTATTGGAGGAGAAAGGACCCGACACGACAGCTGAAGAAGTTTTTAATTACTTTTCTCTTCACTGTCCTCCATACTTGTGTTTGTTTTGTCTTATATTTTTATTATCAACATCCTTCTACACGACTATCAGGAATTTAAAACTCGCATTTGTACAGTGAAATCTGAATGATATGTCTTTCAGAAACCACTCATCTACTTTTTGCATGTGATCAATGGAGTCATTAATCGTGTGGACTTTAAAAGTGTTGAAGAAACTAGTCCAGGAATTATAACCATGGAAACATACAACATAAAAAGACCTAATTTTTACAAGTGAGTGTTTGAGTTTGATCATGTAAATTACTGTATGAGAGAGATGAAAGTCACTGAAATAGATGAATACCACGGTTAACATGATGTAATAAGCATCAAGGGTACCACATGGAGATTGTGACAAGCTTGAGGTAAGTGAGAGTATAGATAAACAGCGGCTCTCCATAGACAATTAAGAGAATGTCATTCTTTACGGCTGTAAATATTGTACTGAAGGAGCTACCAGCTTGTAAAATTATATCGTATTTGATAAAGAAACAAAGACACATAGAAATTCTGAACTACAATACATGAAAAACTCATAACAATGTCGCAGAGATAGACGGAGGGGTATGGTATAATTTTACGAAAACAGGAGGCGAAAGGAATTAAGGAAGAAAGAAATGTTAACTATATATATGCAGGAAACTCTCTACTATAGAGAGCGGAACAACAACACGACTCATTCAGATCATCAGAGGAAGTACCCCCCCCCCTCAAACTAGGGTTTCGGCCTTATTAAACTCCTGACACTCTAACGGGGGTGGGCCCCTCTAGATCATGACTCCCAGAGGTCTTGTGAAGTAGGGAAAATGAAAAGATTACGAAAGCAATCAATAAAAACGCAATATTTGCTTTATAATAAAGCTAAAAAAGCATACACAGAAACTTAAGATCCGAACATCGTTTTTTCTCTTTCTTTTTCTCTCTCTCTCTCTCTTGCTCTTTCTCTCTATTTGTCTCTCTTTCTCTCTCCCTTTCTCTCTTTCTCTCCCTTGACATGTTTAAAAGAAGCTTCTCTTACTCAACTAATAATTAGTGTATAAGTATACAACTATATTTGAAGCACTGCAGTAAAGCTGTGATACCAGAATGTATAAATTAGGAAAAAAGTAGGAGCAGCTTTATTACTTAACGATTACAAAGTTGTGACGTTTCGGCGTGAGCCTTAATCAAAACATACAGGACGAAGAAATAGAGACAGGAGATAAAGTATAGATTCACATGAATATTATTTAAAAAAATGTTTTTTGTTAAAAGCCTACTTAGCTGTAAATTGCAAGGTGTGGCTTGTCGGGCAGTGTGTGTCAGGAATGGATCTAGTGGGACGTGGAGACTGTTTAAATAGAGACCTGTGACATGTGGTCAGTGGGTTGTAACTGGGGGTGGTGGATGGGGAGGGGAGAGAGAGTGATGCAGTACCGACCTTGCTAGGAGAAATTGAAACAGATGATTGGGGAACAGGGGTTGCAGAGAAGAGGGGTTGCAAAGAAAATAGCGGGGCTGCAGAGTGATGCTGTGAGGAAGTTTGAAAAGTAAGCGGGGTTACAGAGTGATGCTGTGAGGAAGTTTGAAAAGTAAGAAGGGGTGGATTTAGTGGAGAGGTACTATAATGATTGAAGAAGATGTTGTTACGTGTAACTAAACAGCGAGTTTAACCCATGTGGTTCCAGCGTCCCATAATTTTGAATGCAGCGGTTCTCAAGTGCCAGGTGGCTTGTGTCATCTGCGTGACATTGTTTAATGGCTGTTACCAGAAAATCAGATTTGCTTCTGTGGTTGGGGTCATTGAAATGATTTGGGACTGGTTTCGAAGCATGCTGGGCGATGTCGTACAGATGTTTTTACATGCGGTCCCCTAATCTGAGACCAGTCTCACCGATATATGTTATCCTGCATCTTTTGCAAACTGTGATATATATCACATGTCGGGATTCGCATGTGAATCCCTCATGAAGAGTGAGGATAGTTTTGGGAAAGGTGATTGTTTTTGTTACCCAAACTACAGGGCAGGTAACGCAGCGGGGGCGGTTACATTTTCTGGTGCCAACATATGTATGGCTCTGCTTCAAGTGGCTGTGGACGAGGATGTCCTTAAGGTTTGGCTCACGTTTGTATGCCGATAGGGGTGGATCAGAGAAAATGTCCCGACTGTCGGAGTCGAGTTGGATTATCGGCAGATGACGATAAAGAATATTCTTAACTATCTGACCTTGCGGGTGGAAAGGCAGTACTAACTTAACTCTGTCAGATGGAGTAACATGCTTTTTCCTGAATACTTCTTTGCGGCTCACTAGTTGGATACGGTTGAAAGCTTTACGAAACATCGTTTTTTACGTAACATCATCTTCTTCAATCATTATAGTACCTCTCCACTAAATCCACCCCTTCTTACTTTTCAAACTTCCTCACAGCATCACTCTGCATCTCCGCTTACTTTTCAAACTTCCTCACAGCATCATTTTGCAACCCCGCTATTTTCTCTGCAACCCCTCTTCCCCAATCATCTGTTTCAATTTCTCCTAGCAAGGTCGGTATTGCGTCACTCTCTCTCCCCTCCCCATCCACCACCCCCAGTTACAACCCACCGACCACATGTCACAGGTCTCTATTTAAACAGTCTCCACGTCCCACTAGATCCATTCCTGACACACACTGCCGGACAAGCCACACCTTGCAATTTACAGCTAAGTACTCTTTTAACAAAAAAAATTTTTTTAATAGTATTCATGTGAATCTATACTTTATCTCCTCTCTCTATTTCTTCGTCCTGTATGTTTTTGTATGATTAAGGCTCACGCCGAAACGTCACAACTTTGTAATCGTTAAGTAATAAAGCTGCTCTTACTTTTTTTCCTATTTTATACATTCTCTTACTCAGCTGTCCACCATTGGAATCCCCTACCCACTCGCATACAACATATAGGTAATAGTCGTTCTTTTAACTTCAAATTGTGTCAGCATCTCTTTGATATAGACTATATGTCTCTCAAAACATAGTCTAAAGTAGTTTAAAGTATGGCTTGATTAGTGACAATTTTTATACTTTCTTTCTATACACTTGTTTATTTTGAAGGAATTTAAGAACACAAGTTTATTTCATGCTCTTGCATAAATCAGAGTGCAGAGTGTACGGACATGAGATAGTTTATTATTTATTTTATGTAATAATTTATTTTTGTTTTGCTGATTATTATGCTCATTAACAAATACTGAATGGATGTGACTGAATGAAAGCTGTGTGATGAAGGGCAGAATGTTAGACAGGCATGCGTGTCTAATTCTTATCCCTTTGAAAATAAAATATGTTCGTTCTCTTTCTATCTCTTTCTCAGTCTCTCTCTTTCTCGTCCTCTCTCTCTCTTTCTATCTCTTTCTCAGTCTCTCTCTTTCTCGTCCTCTCTCTCTCTCTTTCTATCTCTTTCTCAGTCTCTCTCTTTCTCGTCCTCTCTCTCTCTTTCTATCTCTTTCTCAGTCTCTCTCTTTCTCGTCCTCTCTCTCTCTCTCTCTTTCTCTGTTTTCTATTTATCCTGTCTGTATATACAGATCAGACATTGGCTGCATGTGGAAGAGGAAATATGAGGAGTCAGAGATGCAGCCAAACATGGAACACGGTCAGCTAGAGACTAGAGTAGGGGAGGGACGAAAGAGGCCGGTGGAAGTGTAGGGAAATAGCAGTGTTGATATTTGCTATCTCACAGAACACGTGAGGAAATCTAGTAGAAAAAGTGAAGAGGATATAGGACTTGAACAAGAGAAAAAATAAAGAACCAATCTGTTATTGTTGTATTTCACAAGCATTTCATTAATGCTACTTTTTCTTACTAGTTTTTCGTCTTTCTTTCATCTCCCTGCTTGTTAAAGTAAAACTGCACCAAAAGAAAACCCCTCCATGTAACTCTACTAGCACTAGTTTTTAAGTGCTTGGCCCCAGCAAGCTGTGCCACAAGGAGTGGATCTCTGCAGAATCCATAAGGAGAATAGAGGAGAGAAAGAGGAAAAAAGCAGCACTCAACAACAGCCGCACAAGAGCCAGTAAAATTATTGTACAAGAAGAGTATAGGGAAGCATGTAGGAAAACAAAGAGGAGCATCAGGACAGACAAAATGAACTACATAGAAACACTGGCAACAGAGGCAGAAGGAGCTGCCCGGCAGGGAAATATACAGGATCTATACTCCACAATTAAGAAGATGACTGGAAATTATAGTGTGCCGATGAGGCCAGTGAAAGACAAGAACGGAAAAACAATACCCAATGACTGGGGACAGAGAGATAGATGGATGCAGCACTTTGAAGAATTGTTGAATAGACCAGTCCCTCATAACCCACCGAATATTGAACCAGCCGAAAGAGATCTACGAATAGATTGTGGTATACCAACAAGGGAAAGATTTGTAAAGCCATAAAACAGATGAAGCATGGCAAGGCAGCAGGACCTGATAACATCCCGGCAGAAGCACTGAAAACAGATATTGAGACAAGCGTAGACATTCTTCACCCCCTCTTCAGGAAGATCTGGGAAGAGGAGCAAGTGCCTACAGAGTGGAAAGAAGGTTACCTTGTCAAGCTACCAAAGAAAGGTGACGAGCTCCTGCTCCAACTACAGAGGTATAACACTGCTATCAATACCAGGAAATGTATTCAACCGAGTTCTTCTAAACAGGATAAAGGACGCGGTAGATCCACAACTCAGGGACCAACAAGCAGGATCCTGTACAGACCAAATAGCAACATTACGTATCATCGGTAGAACAATCACTGGAGTGGAACCCACCTCTCTATGTCAGTTTTATTGACTATGAGAAGGCTTTCGACAGACAGACCCTATGGAAGCTGTTGAGACACTACAGAGTACCGGAGAAGATTACCACCATCATTAAAAACTCCTATGAAGGGATGACATGTAGGGTAATCTATGGACAACAACTAACAGATGCCTTTCAAGTTAACACCGGAGTGAGACAGGGATGCCTGCTGTCACCATTCCTATTTATTCTGGCCATAGACTGGATTATGAGAAAATCAACAGAATATAGGAGAAATGGTATTCAGTGGACGCTGTGAACTCAACTTGACGACCTAGACTTTGCTGACGACCTGGCACTTCTCTCCCAGACTAAGCAACAGATGCAAGAGAAAACCATATTAGTGGCAGAAAATTCTTCAAGACTAGGCCTTACAATCCACAAGGGGAAGAGTAAAGTTCTTAGAGTAAATGAGGTCAACGAAATGACTATTATATTAGAAGGAGAGGAACTGGAAGAGGTTGAAAAGTTTACGTACCTGGGAAGTGTGATAGACAAGCAGGAAGGAACAGAAGCTGTTGTAAAAGCAAGAATGGACAAGGGAAGAGTAAAATTCCATCAGATGAAGAAAATATGGGGAACTTCAGCCTTGTCAACTAAATTGAAGATCAGAGTATTTAACACCATGATAAAGCCCATTCTGCTATACGGTTCAGAAACTTGGAGAACTACTGTTACGATCATGAAACGAATCCAGACATTTATTAACACATGCCTTAGAAGGATTCTACAAATATGATGGCCAGATACCATAAGTAACCAAGAACTGCAGCAGAGAACAGGACAGCAACCAGTGAAAGACGACATCCTACGAAGAAGATGGTAATGAATCGGACACACCCTACGGAAATCCACATCCAGCACTACAAGGCACGCCCTAACATGGAACCCACAGGGTAAAAGGAGGAGAGGGAGACGAAGGAACTCCTGGCGCCGAAGTCTGGACACGGACATCAAAATAATGAACCAGACATGGAGACAGTTGGAAAGAGTGGCCCAGGACCGAACTGCCTGGCGAGCTCTTGTTGGCGGCCTATGCTCCACGAGGGGTCAGAGGCATAGATAGATAGATAGATAGATAGATAGATAGATAGATAGATAGATAGATAGATAGATAGATAGATAGATAGATAGATAGATAGATAGATAGATAGATAGCACTAGTTTTAAAAAAAATTACTATATAAATTACTGTAACAGTATAGTTAACTTGACAGAATGTTTAAAACTTTAAAAAATACTTCAATGGCGCTCTCTTTATATTCATGGAGTGTTTCGAGAGAAGAACACTAGTGCGTATTAGTAATAAGTCAGTCTTCAGCCCATATGCAACAGTTACGACACATGTGCCTATTTAAAAAAATGTTCTGTGCTCTTTTGTATCTTCTGTCAAAATCTCTCTCTATCTCTCTATCTCTCTCTCTCTCTCTCTCTCTCTCTCTCTCTCTCTCTCTCTGAACCTTAAGTACGCAAGGCACATGGGCCTTCCGCAAACGCCTGTCCTTTGCCTTTTTTCGCTCTTGCCCAGGTGAGCCCTCTATTGCTCAACATCCTCTCTGTTGTTCTTCTCCATGTCTTCTTTGGTCTGTCCTTGCTTCTGTTCCTCTGTAGTGTCCATCATATTGCTAATTTTTTTAGTGAGTCGTCAATCATCCCGAGCACATGTCCCAACCATCGCCAGCCCCTTTTCCTCAGTATTTTCTCTCAGTGGCGTCGTCTGTAGTTCTGCCAATAAACTGTTATTTCTTGCTGTGATTGGTCAATCAGCACGATGGAATACTTGAGGAAATTGGTGCACATAGAGTTTTTTTTTCAGAACTAAAATGTCATCATAATCATCATCATCATCAACACTATCATTAGTCCTATGTATTCTCGACTGAGTATAAGGTATCAAAAAAGGTTTACCAGACAATCATGTCATGAGGAAGTCGAGATACCTCAAATCATGCCTTTTCTGCTTCCTTCAGATCTTTCTGTATTGTGCGTCTCCAAGTCAAGACGGTATAGAGGAGTCTTGTTTCTTCTACATTCATATGGAATGGCCCAGTCATTTCTATCTTTGTATTTTGACATCTTTAGTAATGTTCTGAATGCCCGTTAGTTTGATAATTTCCTTGTTTGTCATGCGTTCTTCTCATTGTATTCTTAAAATTTTCTTGCGGCGTCTTCCTTCAAGTCATCTCAGTCTGCTTTAGATTCTCTGATTGATTCTCCGTATTTCGACAACACATAACACTTGATTTATAGATTCTGAGCTGGAGGTTCGTATACAGAAGTTACTCCTCATTTTCTTATCTGCGTGTAAAAAAAATACTTGTTCTCATTTTTTCTAAAAGATCACTTTAATTATATTTCCTCACCTGCTACTGTTCACGACAAGTAATCGTCATCATCAGGTGCAGTTTCGACTGGCGCTAGCTATTATGCTTCTCCAGAGTACACGATCCTTCATGCAGGCCATCATATTATGTGATGATCTCCTCTCACACCATCTCGTCTGACTGTCCAGTATCATTTCTCTTGGTCTTCCTCTTGATCTTCTTACCTCTATTTTTCCTGCTGTTATAATATTTTCAATGCCCCCTCTTCTCATTTTATGTCCTATGAAAGTACATTGTCTCTCTCTTATCTTTTTGACAAGGTTTTTTGTCTCTCCAGCTCTTCTCATACATTCTTCATTAGTTATTTTTGCTGTCCAGGGGATTCGCAACATTCTTCTAATAAACCACAGTTCTGCTGCTTCCAATGATTTTTGTGCAGACTTGCCTATTGTCCATGATTCACTTCCATATAACAAGATAGGTTCAATATAGCATTTTAGGACTCGTTTTCTAACATTCATTGATAAGGATCTGTTGGATAATATGTTTCTCATTCTCTGAAATGCAGTCTTTGCTTGGCCTATTCTGTTCCTAATTTCTGTCCTGGATTTCCCATCTGAAGTTATTACTGTTCCAAGGTACTTGAATTTCTGCACCTGCTTTAGAATAGTTCCGTTTAATTTTATACTGCATGCTGGTGGATTCTGTTTCTTAGATATAACCATAGTCTCTGTCTTTTTGATGTTCAAAGTAAGGCCTTTCTGTTCACTTTCTTTGGCGACTTTATCCAAGAGATTTTGCAGGTCTTGTTGGTTCTCAGCTTTCAGTATTGTGTTGTCAGCATACCGAAGGTTGTTAATATTTTATCCTCCAATTTTTATGCCTGGTTCTGTGATGATTGTTCTTAGAATATTCTCGCTATACAGAGAAAAAAGGTCTGGAGATAGTACACATCCTTGTCTCACCTCATGTTTTATAGGTTGATATTTTCCAGTTCTATTTTCAACTCAGATTGCTGCTTCTTGCTGCCAGTATTGATATTTTACAACCCTCAGGTATTTGCCGTCTATATTGATGTCTTCAAGCATTTTAATAATTTCATTATGTTTCACCTTGTCGAATGCCTTGGTGTAATCAATGATAAGTACTTTTTCTGTACTTCTAAAGCTCTTTCTGTTAGTATTCGTATATCATAAATGGCATTGTGTGTTCCCTTTCCTTCAACAAATCCAAACTCTTCATCTGCTGTTTCCATTTTTATTTTATTCTATGTTCTTGTCATAATGATTCTCAGAAATAGCTTCATTATGTGACGTGATAGGCTGATAGTCCAGTGGCCATCACATTCCTTTGGACCTGGTTTCTTTGGTATTACTATAAACGTGGATTTAATCAGGTCAATGGGAATATAACCACTGTTGTAAATGTCATTCAGTAACTTGGTTATTATTTTTATTCCTGTCTCCTCTAGTGCCTCTATTCTTCTATTGTTATATTATCAGGCCCAGTCGCTTTTCCTTTCTTCATGTGTTTGATGGCAGCTATATTTTCATCTTCAAGTATTGTTGGTCCATCACAGTTTTCAGTATCTGGTGTTAATTCTGGTCGTTCTCCTCCATATAGCTCACCGATATACTCTCTCCATCTGTCCACAATGTCTTCTTTTCCCATTAATATTTTACCTTCTTTCGATTTCAGGCATCCTGTGGTATATTTTGTTTTCTTGCCAGTGAGTTCATTAATTCGTTTGTGCATGTTTTTGCCGTCTTTATTATAAGAGTCCTATATCTGTCTGCAGAGTTCATTTAACCACATTTCTTTTGCTTCTCTGCATTTGCGTCTTATTTCTTTATTTATCTTGCTATATTTTTCTTGGTTATTTTTACTCCTCTTCCTCTTGTCTATCAGTCCTAAGATGTCGCCTGTCGTCCATTTATTTTTAGAGTCTCCTTTTTTTTTGGTGGTAAAAAAAAGAAGACTCAAAAAATAAATGGATTTTTTGGTGGTAAAATCTCCTTAACAGTTTGGTGGATCAAATCTCTTAACATTGGCCATTGTTCGTCTATATTATTTATCTTTGCTAGTGCATTGTATCCATTTGTTATAATAAATTTGTATTGTTCTCGCAGTTCTTGGTCGTTTTTAAGAAGTCCGGTATTCAGTTTGATGTTTCTCACTTTTCTGCCTGCTTTCTTTAGCTTTATTCTCATTTTTCCACAGAGTGGGTCTTAGTCACTATTGCAGTCAGCTCCTGGCATGATTTTTGTTGTCAGCAATGCATTACGGAATCGTTTGTTGATCAATATGTAGTCTGTCTGGTTAAAGGTCTTTTTGTCTGGGCTACACCACGTTTCCAATCTTCTAGAATGTTGTTTAAAGCAAGTGTTTCCTACAACCATGATATGTATTCTTCCCCATTCAATTAATTTACTACCTCTGTCATTCCTCTCCTCCAGTCCATAATCACCAACGATGTCTGAAGTTCTTCCTTTACCAACTTTGGCATTAAAATCTCCCATGACTATGGTAACGAGAAGTAAGCTATTTTGTATTTATAAGGAAAAGAATTTCCTTTTATTTTTTCTCCAATGAGCAATTCCTGTGTTAAAAGCTAATGTCCAACTTGAAGATGAATTCACGCCAAACTAATGTGATTACATACAAACTATGACGATGTTTGTCTTATCAGTGAACACAGTAAATGTTTGTGAGAGTACAGTTATTAGAGTCCAGATTCTGAACTGTCCAACACCTTATCTTTCTACTTCGTTGATGCTTCAGTAAGAGGTATTACTTCGATAAAGGGACATCACTTGTAGTGGTTCTCAAGGTGGTGGAATATGACCAGAAGCATTTGGTTTAGTTCATGAGTATTATAACTTGATAATGACCAACATCCTGAGCTCAATGGTTGATATGGACATCTTAATCTCCGTTTATGGCAATGAGAGCACCAACAGATTTATCTACATGTAGTCTTCATTCGGATTTCATCACATATTTTGGTCGTGATGAAGATATTGAGTAGATATTCGTAATATAGATTGATGTATAAACCGTGATATGTTATATTTTCTATTTTCTAAGAGCGTCTCAGAACAGGATGTTCCACAAGATGAGAAACAAAGTTTCAGGCGGTTCTGACTAAAAATGCATATCTTTATGTTTCATACATTTGACATGTCAGAAGTGAGAGTGTTTTGATTTACAGTGATTCCCCCGAAGTGGAAGTTATAAAGGCAGCGAAATATTCATCCGAAGGCGCATAGACAGATAGACAGGCAGACAGACAAAGAGACATACAGAAGGCTAGGTAGGTAGGCAGGTAGTTTAGTAGATAGATAGATAGATAGATAGATAGATAGATAGATAGATAGATAGATAGATAGATAGATAGATAGATAGATAGATAGATAGATAGATAGATAGATAGATAGATAGATAGATACACTTTATGATTTCTCTATCTCGTTAGAGAGCCACCATACTTCATCAACAGAACAGAAATAGAAAATCTGAGACTTGAGGAAACTGAACATGTTGTGGGCTGTAGAGCAGAATTCGAGTTCGATACAAATTACTTTGTTGGTGGATGGGACGATTGCGAAGACACTAACCAAGGGGTATATATCTTATATCCTTCCCGTGCAGTTAAACGTCACATAGGGCTCACAGAGTAGTTCGCCAATTTTTCCTGTTTTCAGAGTCTTTCAACCGCATCAAAGGATTTTATGCCTGTTAATTTGGCCTCTCTTAACAATGTCATCTGCAGAGTTTCACGCGGTCTACCTCTTTTTATTTGGCCTGTTGTATTCCCCTTTATAGCTTGTTTTAAGATGTTCTGATCATTTCCTCTCATCAAGTGACCAACATATGTCCATCTCCTTTTCCTGATCACCCATGAGACTGGTTGTTGTTCAGTCATCTGTCTTATCTTTGCATTATTCTTGAATTAATTCCACTTGATGCCGAGTATACTTAGGCATTTGTTTTAAAAAGTGTCTAATTTCTTATCTGTTTCTTTAGTTGTTTTCCAGCTTTCGCATCCATAAATGAGGGTGAATATTAGATTTCAATTGAATAGTCTTAACTTGGTTTTTATGTTTATAACTTCTGAATTCTATATGTTCTCAAGATTATTGAAGATCGATCCTGCCTTTGCAATTCTGATTCTAAGTTGCTTTCTATTGTCACTATCCTGGTCTATGTAGGTGCCAAGGTATGCAAATTGATTGAGTTATTCAGTATCTGTCCCTTCTATGTGTATTTTTCCATTTTGATTAATGTGCATTTTCATTATTTTTGTTTTTTCCGTGTTAATTTAAGTCATGTTTTGCTTGCCAGTGAAGACAGGCTATCTGTTTTTTTTCTTGCACTGAATTCACACTGTCACTGATAAGAGTTATGTCATCAGCAAATCAAGATCTTCTAATCGGGTTCCATGTCAATACCTGTGTTACCTGTGCAGCATTTTTTCATTATGAAGTCTATTGTAATTTCAAAAAGTAAAGGAGACAGTATACATCCTTGTTTCACACCTGTTTCAATCTGGAACCATTCACTCATCCCTTCTTCTGTCTTGACTGCACAAACATATCCATTGTAGAAGTCATTAATGATGTTGACAGTTTTAGATCGTATTCCATATAGACTTAAAATTCTCCATAATGAATCTCTGTGTATGCTATCAAATGCATTTTTAAAGTCTATGATGTTCAGTATTAATGGTTACTGCTTTTCAATATGTTCTTCAAGTATTATTCTTAATGTAAAGATCTGGTCGAGACAGCTTCTCAATTTTCGAAATCCTGCTTGTTCTTCTCTCATTGCAGTATCTACTATATCTTTAAGTCTATTCACAATAACCTTGCAAAATACTTTTGACACAACTGATATTAAGGTTACTCCTCTCCAAGTGTTATATTCACTAAAGTTGCCTTTTTTGTTGGTATTTTAACAATGATTCCTTTTTTCAATTTAGACCTTTTCTTCTTTCCAAATCTTGTTAAACATTATCTGTAATTGTCTCATGTTGTCACTATTGATAGCTTTTAGCATTTCGGGTGTTATTTCATCTTCACCTGCAGCTTTTTTTTTAGCCATTAAATTCACTGCTGTTTTAATTTCATGCAATATAATTTTATCTAGGTTGACATTTAGTATATATATATATATATATATATATATATATATATATATATATATATGTTGTATTATGTTTGTCTACATAATTATTGTACTATACTTGGTCCACGGATGTTACTCACATTTCGCTCCAGAAAGTATCGCCCCTCCTAATCGCCACCAGACAACCTGCTTCATATCTTCTCCTGCCGCAAAGTTCTAATCACTCTAGGCTTTTAAAGTTATCTCTTATTTTAAAATACTTCTGTCTGGATCTGTCAGTTTTCTTTTACCCCTCCCCCTCTCCTCACAAAAACATAAAAAACTGATAGATGAATGTAAGAAATGAAACAGGAAACAGCTCATCTCATCTCTAAGTAATTGAACGCAAGTTATCAGGTCTGGAAAATATCAGCACGTGATCAAGTAAACGTTTCTGCCAGGAATCATAAAAGAGAAGAAATTTCTGAACAATCAGTACCAATATTTACGAACGTATCAAGTATTTGAAGATGTTCCACGTCAGGTAGGAAGAGATTGTAGCTCTGGTTCTTTCCTAGCACGGCTTATGATTTCCTTAACAGTGCATCTTTACTTTGGAGCAACGCAGCAACATTGTCGTGGACTTCTGCAACTCAGACCATCACACTTAGCTCTAACTTAATGCGAACGTCGACTTTTGTATACTGTAGCTCCTCTATTGAGACTGATCACCATGCTCTTAAATACTACTTGTTTTCTCACTGTGGTTAGCTCGCACGACAACATACAATATTAAGATACGATAGGATGAGAAACAAGTAAATCATGATTCCAACTTTTACTTATTTATTTTTTTTAGGATGGATATAAAGATTAGAGAGGGAAAATATGATTGTGATAATATATGGCTGGAGGGGGGGGGGTGTATCCATATCCAGCTTTGTTTATTTATATATTTACTTTAAATGTGTTTTTTGAATTCGTCTCGAATCTTTTCATTAAACTAATGTTAAGCTAAAAATGTTGGTTGCATTATGTAGAATGTTTTGTTTTACAGAAATACGCTGTATATGGGGTAACTATATTTTGCGACAAATTCAGTTTCATTACGCCGGCTTTTGCTCAGGTAAAATCCAGCCTTATGCCTTACGACATGGTGCTCGTGTCTGACAAGTAAGTGTTTTTGTCTGACTTTCTTATACTCCAGTATAATACACCAGCATGTTTCCACTGATATTTAAGTCAGTACAGTTCGGAGCTCTCCTGCCCGCCTATATTTTCTCCTGTATCGAGTTGAAGATTTCTGGGCAAGTTCTTTGCTCGACTTCGTTCTTTAGCTGGCGTGTCTGGAAAAAAATATAATGATTAGTGTATTTTTTTAGTTTATCTCATATTGATAATTATCATTAAACTTAGGTTTACTTTCATCGGTTAACAAAGTCGTTAATAACATTAGCGATGTCTGTTTACATTATCATGTTGAACAATTATAAAAAGAGAAATAATAACGTTATTTATAATAGGAAATCTGATCAAGTTTCTAAATGTTCCGCTCTTCTCATTGCTGAATCCGTCATTGTGCAGGAACTGGTGAGAAATGTTCTACATTACTTGTGATTTCCCTTTGCTCTTGAAATGACCTTCTTGTGTGGCACTACTCCTAGATCTGTCACAAAAAGAAATGTCGTTTCACACCTGTACTGAAATCTTTGTTCTTGTGCCTTCATGCGGATGTTACTGACATGCTATTGTTTCTTTCTTCCTGTATTTTTTATCACGGGGTGGATCTATTTTGGCAGACTGGATCATGATGACACTGACCGACATTGCATGTACTGGGGCTATACGGTATTTGAGTTGAGCTTAGACTGTTGTGACTATAAGATATTTTAGATTAGACTGTTTGAGCTATAACATAGTTGGTCTTAAACTGTTGGGGATATACGATCTTTGATCTTAGACTGTTGGGGCAATACGATATGTGATCTTGGACTGTTGTGTGTATACTTTATTTGATCTTAGACTGTTGTGTGTATACTTTATTTGATCTTAGACTGTTGTGTGTACACTTTATTTGATCTTAGACTGTTGTGTGTACACTTTATTTGATCTTAGACTGTTGTGTCTGTAAAATATCTGTTATTATACAGCTGTGTCTATAAAATATCTGTTATTATACAGCTGTGTCTATAAGGTAATCGATCTTAGATTGTTGTGGGACTCTAGTTTAAGGTCCACACCCCGCCACCAACCACAGAAAATACGAGTAAACAGAAACCATATTTTATTTCGCTGCCCAGGAATGCCAGGTTTATTTACCCTAATATCTTCCTGGACTCTGGCATAATTACCATCCACATTAGATACTAGCTTACAGTAAACAGACGTATTAAAAAAGCAGTTCCTCTGTAGTGTCTTACTCTAGAACAGTTTTAACAAAAAGACAGTGCTCCTGTAGTGTGTTACTCTACAATACTTTTAAAAAAGACAGTGCTCCTGTAGTGCATTACTCTATAACAGTTTCAAATTAAAAGGCAGTGGTCCTGTAGTGTCTTACTCTACAACAATTTTTTTTAAAGAAAGTGCCACTGCACTGTCTTACTGAACAACAGTTAAAAAACATTCTTCCTGTAGTATCTTACTCTACAATACTTTTAAAAAAGACAGTGCTCCTGTAGTGTCTTACTGTACAACAGGTATTTAAAAAGACAGTACTCCCGTAGTGTCTTACTCTACAAAATGTTTTTAAAAAGACAGTCCCACTGTAGTGTCTTACTCTACGGCAGTACAAGAGATATAAAATACAAAAAGTAATTATTTTCCCATAATGTTCCCTTCCACATCGATATCAATACAATTGACGATGAAGTTGTCAGCTTTACATAAAATATGAGATACAAGTGTTTAGTGCGGGAAATGTTTTGTGTTCATTATTACCGATAAGTCCCGTTCTCAAGATGGGATTTTGCAAAACTGTTATAAGATTATGGGATCACGGGTTATATGTGGTTGAACTTTGTTCGAATGGTCGTTAGGCGGCGGATGACTGTTTAAGAAATAGCTTTTTTATCTCTCCCTCGTATATGATGTTTTGCTGTTATAACACAAACATGAACTTTAAGTACACAGGCTCGTTAATTCATATCACCAATTCTAAACATGTTTCTTGTTAACTATAAACAGGTACCCACTTATAAATGCTCCAGAGAACTTCACAAGTTTCTGTGACAAACAGAAAGCCGAGGCCAACCAATAAGGTGAAATAAATAACAACAATGATACTGGAAAATAAAAATGACAGAGAGTACGCTTACATTTACGTGTCTAATGATGCACATTTTATTTTATTTGCCAATTGGTTTATATGAAACCTTTCTCAGATCACGCACATGTTTGGTTTCACTTTATATTTCCTTTGTTTTCAATAGGCGTATTTCTCAATAAACAGATAGCAACACTAGTTCAAATGTTAATTATTATTTCCTCATGTGTCTGTCTATTTGTTAGCATTGCTTTTTCTTGTTTCTTTGTTATAGCTTTCTTTGTGTTTATTTCTCTGGTTCTTCGTTGTTATAGTTGGTACTGATGATCATATTGTTTACTACGTTGTTGCTGGTGGTGTTAGTCCAGTTACTTATACTGATGTTTGTGTTGCTGTTGGTGATGTTCTATAGGTGAGACATAATTTATTTCATAACCAGATGCGGAGAAAATAAGTTCTTGCCAAGGTTAAGGGTCCAGACAACGTCATGTCCTCACTGTAAACTAACTCATCATAAAAATGATAATAATATCTGCAATCGCTTAATAGTGACTTCATATTCTGGTTCCTTACGTACAAAACAGAGATTGATTGATTGATCTTTGTTTCCAAAGTGTTAAGAATTGGGCGCGCAGTCACGTCTGACCTTTTGCCCTTACCATACAACTTTCAATCTGTTCCTGACATTGTACAAATATACTGCTCATATAAACAACATAACAAACGTTGGAGACCTTTTTATATCTTATATCCTTCTGTGCCCTTAAACCTCACATAGGGCTAGCAAAGTAGTCTGCCAATTTTTCCTGTTTTCGGCGAGTCTTTCAACCTCATCAAGGGATTTTATGCCTCTTAATTTAGCCTCTCTTAACAGTCCTGTTCAGAGTCTCACACGGTCTGCCTCATTTTCTTTGGCTTGTTTTGAGATTATCTGATCACTTCTTCTCATCAAGTGACCAACATATGTCCATCTCCTTCTCCTGATCATCCATGTGGTTGCTGTTCAGTCATGTCTTAATATATTACATTCTCAATTCAAGTGATCTTCTTCATTATCTATCAGCCTAGCTGCAGCAGACATTTCGAGTGTGTCTGTGTAAGAAATAAATCGTTTATTGAATTCTGACTGAGATAATGATGGATCTATTGTCAATTTTTTCCATAACACTAAAGTTTTGTCACAATCGTCATTCCATTTACATTTAGATCTCTTTCTGATTAAGTGTATTAATCGCTATTGCTGAGAAGGTATAAATGTAACGCTAGTAGTACGACATAACAGAAAACTCCATTTACGAACAAATTAAAGAGCGGAACTCATTCGTTACCTGGTGTCAGCTTGCATACATTTATAATGTCACTTAACAAAAAGAGAATCTTTACTGCATTATAATAAAAAAAATATGGCTTAACTGTTTAACAACTATGTTACCTAATTTTCATTTACAATAGCCACTACAAGTTGCTTTTATCTTTCCAACAAGTTCATAAAAAGGAAAAAAGTTGAACACACTATTCCGTTGTTAAACCATCCGTGGATTTAGTCATTTGATGTCGCCGTGCCATTCGGAGCGTGACATTTTAATAGCAGATACTATCAAACAGATTATCACCATCTGACATCTCTTCAAGAGTCGCGTATGGTAATTTTTCTTTATACTTTGTCTACTTGCACAGAACGCAACATTACATTTCTGAATTATCTAGCAAAGAGAATAAAGTTATATATTCAGTTCAGATCAGCAGTAGTGCTTTTGCTGATAAAGCGTTCCATCGATTTGTATTATATTTTCTATGTATAAAACCAAACGCAATTATAACAGCACAGACAGCAGCTCATTTCACCAGTACAACAAGTTCTACACCATCACTCGTGATGTTTGGAAGGATGTGGTTTATGAAGAATCTACTATTCTCTGCCCTGGTAGGACAGATCACCGCTGAAAGTAAGATACATTCCGTTCTAGGGATGATAATTATTTAGAGGTAAAGTTAAAGATTTAAATGTAGAAGAATAAAGAAAGTGACTACGAAAATGGGAACAACAGATGAAATAAAATTAAATTAAAGACAGGGAAATAATTCAGGGGAAACAAAATGTTTCGAGTAATAAAAAAAAACATCACTTACTCTTCTAAGCCAAGAGCAAAATAATGAAAGTTATATAACAGTAAACCCAAAAGAATTATATATATATATATATATATATATATATATATATATATATATATAACAGTAACCCCAAAATAATGAATTATATATATATATATATATATAAAATGATAAACAGGAAACAATGGACGATTTATAACAATAAACCCGAAACAATTGAAGATATAAAACAATAAATCCAAAGCTGAAAGTCTGAGAACGACTTATCTGAGACATCTTACTAAAGACTTGTCATAGAAAGTACTAGATGTGAATGCTTCTGACATGTCACTGCATATGTACTTGACATCTTGTCGTCGCTAATGCTAGCTTGTTTCTGTATGCATGTAATTTTTTTCACTTGTCTAATGTCGTATTTTGTTGTTAAACTTACGGGTTGTCTTTCTTGATACGTTATATTTATTTCTTTGGGCGTGATGAACTTTCTTTGTCTGAATATAAGTCATGTTCCTTGTATAGTTCCATCATTGTAGTTCAGGTCTATTCAAATATATTATTTCCTTGTTAAATACAGTGAGTTCTCATACACAGAGGCCAAAGTGTGCCAGGAAAGTGGCACAACATAAAATCTACTGTTTGCCATTATTTCATCACTCACGCTGGCTAAGCAGCTTCTGTACATCTCTGTTGTCGTCCACAAATCGTGCACTTTGAATAAACAAATTCGTGTACTCCTCTTGATCGTGTTAATTTTTGTGTCTTGCTTTGTTTCCGTCCTCACAAACCTTTCAGTATTTTTTTCAAAGTAAAAGCCCTTGAATTGTTGTGTCCCATATTTTTTATTATAATATCGCATGATATATTGTGCTTAGAGGTGAGTACAACATGTTTTGCACGTGGTCTGAGCAAAATATATGAGACTTAATTAAGAAAACTTAGCTCAATAGTCCGTCTGGGTTGAGAGTCAGAGTTGGATGTTTAAGTCGTGCCGCCGTAGTTTCTCTGTCAGTTAAAATGTAGGGTTTTTTTTATACCAGCGCTTGTGTTGTTTAGAAGCAAATTGAGTGATAAAAGTGTGCACTTTTTTATGGCAAGCTTTGCAACGGACAGACTAAAATAACTGACAGACTGAGAATGGACAAGGGTGACATTGCTAAAGATGTTATTGGAAAGACTGTGGGAAAATGAAGAGCGAGAATGCAAGAAGAATGTAGGTGTTAGAAGTCTGCAGGAGCTCGGCCAAATGCAGGGTTCTGACAGGAAATCCGAACTATGGGACAGAAAAGGAATCGTAAACAATCAGCACAGACGGGAACTGTTAGCAAACACATTCTTAGATGGATACTGCAGTATGGAGGGAGGGAGATTTACATGGGGCTGTCCTGAATGCAGTGAAGCTGGAGTCCGAACTTTGAACTTTGATGTTCTGCTATGTTTCAGAGATGCCCAAACTGCGTTACTGTGATTAGTTTGAAATGTGCTTAGTTTACGATGTTTCTATCTCCCTGCGTTTGTTATTTAGCCATATTTCTTTATTAAATCTTCTTATGGTCTCTTTTTTATATTTTCATATTGCTCCTTATTGGTTTTATCCGTTCTCCATTTCGTCCATTAAATCCAGTATATCATTTGTCGTCCAGCCTTTTCATGCCTGGCTTTCTAATCTTGGCAACGCGGCTTGTACTGCTTCTGTGACTGCGTTTTAAAAACAAATATTCCCATTTATTATCTGTTTCTAGGAATAGTATTCCAAGGTCTGTTATCGAATTGTATCTATTTTTTCACTTCTATGATGCATTTTTCTCTTATCTCTTTCTTTTTTTTTCTGTAATGTTGTCATATCCCACGTAATGTTTTGAATTATTTTTTAAATCTAACCTTTATCTTGCCTTTCTGGTCGCTCTATCTGTCTGCCCCTGCCATTGTTTTAATCAGTGTTTAGGCATTTCAAACTCTTCTGTTGATCGAAATAAACGTGATCTATTTTTACCTCCTCTCTGGGATGTTGTCCGAACCACGTGATCCCTATGATTAAATAGTTCTCTTTGTCACCTTCGACTAATGTTTCTCCACTTTCACCGCGCACTTCAAGTCAAAAATCACCTGCTACTGGCTCTTTCCTTTCGTTTCCCACTTTTGCTTTAAAGTCTCCCATTACAGTAGTGACTTCTACAGGTTGTCACTGTTTTCTGGCTTTGTCTATATCATCGTGAAATGATTCAAAGACTTAATCTGTGCTTTCTGTTGCTGGAGCATACACTCCACTGATATTAATATCATTACGTTTATTCTGTACCCTCATAAATAGTGCTCTGTCTGTTACTGCCCATTATTCTTTATTGCGTTTAATGCTATTGGGTCTGCCATTATTGCTACCTCTCCCGAGATGTGTTCTGAATATATGAAGCAAAAGGAAGCTACCGCTATGAATGAAATCAACGGGGTCAAGCGAGGCTGCACACACGTACCATCGCCTGGTGAGGACTGCCATAACCACCAGGCGAAAGCAGGCCGTCATCATGTCACTCCGTGGAAAAACAATGTCAAGTTTGAATTTGAAATGTCAGAACAAAGAATACACAACGGAAACTTGAAAACATCCAAGCAGAAATGTTAAAATTCAAAGTTAACATTTTAGAAATGAGCTAAACAAAATAGTCTGGAGCAGAATTACTACAGGAAATATCTGTGGGAGCCGCGTTACCGCAAAGGACTAGTCACTCACTCGCTGACCAGGCAACCCGATTTCGATTTACAAACCTTGGCTCGTAGAAACTTCCGGAGTTCACCCAGCCTCAAGAAAAAATCGGTACCATGGTTAACCCGCTGGCAAGAGAGAACAATGAAGCCGTCAGCTACGGAGTTCCTGCTGATGGCCACATAATTTGGCAGTTTCTGTTCAGCTGCTGACGAGACAACAGATGCCTATGTTGTGACCGTCTGCAATGACGCTCATTCAGAACTTAAACTTTTACCAATATCTTTAATAACTGCAGAGTAGCTGCATATATTCAAAACTTCGTCTTATATTTAAAATAAAAAGCAGGAAAAAAAATAACCGTATGTTGTAACAGAAAAGGATAGGTAAATGGTTTAGATAAGGGTAAAATAGTAGTCTCCAATATAGAGAGCTAATGCTGGAAATTTCTAAAGTTGCCCAGCAAGCGAAATAAATGATGTAAAGTTTGCACGTGTTGGAGTGAACGGATTGGAAAAGACGTAGAAAGGAGCAGACGACACAAAGAAATTAGGACCAGCAAGAAGAAGAAGATAGTTGAAAGTTAGATCTAGGCTGTGTGTTAGTTTTTGCTCTGGAAGATTCGTTAGGACGGTTGTTTTGTAATGTAAGTTTTGGGGCTGTTTTTTTTTTGTGTAGGATAAAGTTTTAGAATGTAGTTTTTGTAATTGGATGTTGTCCTTTTTAGGATAAAAATCTGTGCTAGAGTGGCTATGTAGTGTAAGCTGATTCGTCCTTTTGGTCATGGTATGGATTCGTGTAGAAGCTGGAGCTTTTGAGAATATGAAGTAGCATATTGTGATTTTGTATGTTGTGATGATGTATGTTGTGATGCTGTATGTTGTGTGATGGTCCTATGGCGACGTTCGGGCCGCCTCCTGTCCCTTTGTAACTGTCTTTACAGACATCTCAATCTACAACACTCTTCACAAATGCGGCTTCACCATTAAACATTGTGGTGCTAGTGTTGGGTGCTGTAACTGTGGTGCTATTGTTTAAGTCGTAACTGTGGTCCTAGTGGTGAATGTCTTAACTTTGGTGCTAGTGTTGAATGTCTTAATGTTGGTGCTATTGTTGAATGTCTTAACTTGGGTGCTAGTGGTGAATATCGTAAATGTGGTGCTAGTGTTGAATGTCTTAACTGTGGTGCTAGTGCTGGGTTGTTAATCATGTACTGGCCAGGTTCGTCTTTCGATATGAAGTGCTTGTCCGCCTGGTTAATGAAGTTACGTAGAGCATATTAATGTAACGCTAGCGGAGTGTAACTAAATGGAGGTGTAGCGGAGTGTAACTAAATGGAGGTGTAGCGGAGTGTAACTAAATGGAGGTGTAGCGGAGTGTAACTAAATGGAGGTGTAGCGGAGTGTAACTAAATGGAGGTGTAGCGGAGTGTAACTAAATGGAGGTGTAGCGGAGTGTAACTAAATGAAGGTGTAGCGGAGTGTAACTAAGTGGAGGTGTAGCGGAGTGTAACTCAGCAACTTTCATGATACAGATGTTGAGTCCCCCATTGAACTGAGCCAACATACCGGACAGTGCACGCTGCATCATAACATTTCTGAAATGCGATCATTCTGTCTTACCAGGATAATCAGGTCACAGCAAGATCTCAGTATTAAAAAATGTCACATTCAGCACAACGTATTATTCTGTATAAAAAGAAAATAAATGCAAAATTACCATTGATGCAGTTGAAGCAGCTGTTGATGTCTTGGGCATTCAGTCTTTATGCATACATTCTACTACACAGTTTCTGAGACATTTGAAACTCTTCACTAAAGACGTGGGAACGATATAAGTCATAGTGACGTATGTCATGCCATACAGGTAACATAGTTTCTTTGACATGTCCGAACACTTGGGTGGGGAGGGGGAGGGGTGATGCCAAAGTTTGATTAACTCTTTCCTCTCCCAGCTCACAGAGGAAGCAGGTACAACAGAGATGTTGTTTGTGCCTTAAGCCAGGCTTGAACCACGGACTTTCGGCGCCCATAAACCAAGAAACATCTCCTCTCAAAGGACAGAAATAAATGAAGACTTAAATTTACATTTCCCCCTACACTACTACAACTACTAATCCTGCTGTTGCTGCTTCTGCTGCTACTACTACTACTGCTACTACTACTACTACTGCTGCTGCTGCTACTGCTACTGCTACTACTATTACTAATACTACCACTACTACTGCTGCTGCTGCTACTACTACTGCAGCTGCTGCTGGTACTACTACTACTAATACTACTACTGCTGCAGCTGCTGCTGCTGCTACTACTACTACTACTACAACTACTACTACTGCTGCTGCTACTGTTACTGCTACTACTGTTACTAATACTAATACTACCACTACTACAACTGCTGCTGCTGCTGCTGCTACTACTACTACTACTACTACTACTACTACTACTACTACTACTACTACTACTACTACTACTACACTCTACATTTTGCTATGAAAATAATTTCCGAAACAAAGGATTCTAAACCAGTCCTCCAATCATCTGCTCGTCAATGATAAATTTAAAGCTCTAACATATAATACTGTCTTAAACTATTTCTGGTTCTAAACTGCTTTCCCTGAATATATATGTTCCTCTGTTTTTTATTTGAGTTTCATAAGTTATCTTGTTATATTCTGTCAGAAATTTTCAAAGTATTGATACAAGTTCCAAAGAAAATTAAAAACAAAAAACAATTACAAGTCTAAATCTATCTGAAAATCTGCCTTCAAGATTTCAGTTTCGTTCCTTTCTAGAAGTCTGAATCACTTTAAAATCTCTGTCGAGAAAGTTGCTTTTTTTAATCGCTTTACCTCGAGAAAGTTTTTTTTAATCGTTTTACCTCTCTTACGTTTGTTTTATTTGTTAGTATCTCAGGCTCAGTGATTGGTCTGACAAGATCTTGCACTGCGCAACTTTGATTAAACTCATCACAGTGGTGTCTGTCGTTGTCATCATCAGAGTAAAGTTTGTCGCTGTCATCATCAGAGTAATGTTTGTCGCTGTCATCATCAGAGTAAAGTTTGTCTCTGTCACCATCAGAGTAATATTTGTCGCTGTCATCATCAGAGTGTTGTTTGTCGCTGTCATCACGTGGCACCTTGTGTGCGTGTTGTTAATTATTTATTTGTTCTTACAAATCAATGATTCGAGTAATAACAGTTTGGTATTTTTTGTGCGTTCTTTCTCTCTAATAATACTATATTTCTCTCACGTTCTCTCTTTCTCTTTCTCTCTCTCTTTCTCTCTCTCTTTTTCCCGTACTATCTCTCACTCAGGAGATGTCCATGAATTTGTTTTGTCATTGTCTTCTCTTTCTCTCTTATATCTTATATCTTATATCCTTCCCGTGCCGTTAGACGTCACATAGGGCTCGCAAAGTAGTTCGCCAATTTTTCCTGTCTTCGGCGAGTCTTTCAACCTCATCAAAGGATTTTATGCCTGTTAACTTGGCCTCTCTTAATAATGTTCTCTTCAGAGTTTCACGCGGTCTGCCCCTTTTTCTTCGGCCTGTTGTGTTCCACTTGATAGCTTGTTTTGGGATTCTCTGCTCATTTCTTCTCATCAAGTGGCCAACATATGTCCATCTCCTTTTCCTGATCACCCGTGAGACTGGTTGTTGTTCAGTCATCTGTCTTATCTCTGCATTGTTCTTGAATTCATTCCACTTGATGCCGAGTATTTTCCTTAGGCATTTGTTTTCAAAAGAGTCTAATTTCTTTTCTATTTCTTTAGTTGTTTTCCAGCTTTCGCATGCATAAATGAGGGTGTATATTACATTTGAATTGAATAGTCTTAACTTGGTTTTTGTGCTTATAACTTTTGAATTCCATATGTTCTCAAGATTCTTGAAGATTGATGCTGCTTTTTCTTTCTCTCTGGGGACTTATTATTTTCTTTTAACTCTTCCTTCTCTCTCTTTCCCTCTCTCTGTTTCTCCGCCAGTCCATGATTTTACTTACTCTTTTTGAAAGAGACCTAAGAATGTGGCAGGACTAAACGTGCAGAAATAAAAACGGGCTCTGTTCTTACAGTCCACACCAAGAACTTGAACTCTCCGAGCAGGGGCAGTAACTTGGTGTGTGTGTGTGTCCGCCTGAGGTTTAGGGATTGTATTTAACATTATGGCTTTGTAAGCGTCTAATTGTTGCTCTGTGTGTGTTCCTATTTTGTTCTGTATGTAACAGAATAAACAGCCTTTTTTGTGAAAAAAATCATGTTGCTGTGGTCAAACAGTAATAGACCACAACTCGCCTGTTTATGCTAGCACGGAGAAAGTATGTCCGTGTTCAAAGGGAGAACTCAGTCACGTGGGTCTGATGGGCGGGGTGTATGAATGGGTTACTCTTTTGGTCTGAATGTTGTAGAGACAGGTCGTGTCTGAGTTTTTGTTTTTTTTTTCTAGAAAGTGATTTAGGGCTTATCTGGTTAATTATGTAAGTTTGGTGTGATTGTCCTCTTTTAGGACAGAAGTGTTGTTCTAGTATGTAGTAGTTGTGTTTATGTGTCATTTTTAGGGCAAAAGTTCTCGTAGTTGTGTTAGATGGGTTGTCCTTTTTTAGGGCAATGTTGTAGTTAGACTAATTGTCCTTTCCAGGACAGATGTTGAAGTTGTCATGTAGAGTGTGTGTTTGATTTGTCCCATTTTGGGACACGTTATAATTTCAGGTTGAAAGATATACTGTAGTTTTGACGTTAGAATGTTTTGATAATACTGTATGTCTGAGTTAGCACCAGGACGAGTTAGTCGTCCGGACATGTTTTATGATATTTGTAAGTGTTCCCATCAGTTTACTCTCCACATCTATGCAATCGAACTAACGGCATTCATCATTAGACATTTGCTGATTGTTTGGTGACTGCTGAATCATGTGATTATTGGACTCTTGTAATGTGTCAACCGTGGTGTTGAGTTAGTCGATTACATGTACATGGTCATACCATGTACTGATGTGTAGTTGTATGTTATTGTTATCTGGGTTGTCTTGTTACACGGCATATACCAATGTAACGTCTGTTGTGTCACTGTGTCCAATGCCCACGTTAATATGAAGTAGGCACAGAACAGAACAGTGTGTGAGCAAAACACGTGTTTAGTGTTCAGTTAAGCAAATACAAAGTCTGTTTTAGTGGTGCCGAACCAGGCCACTCGTCACGTCCAGTGTATTTGTTTACTCGTTGACCAGCTCAATAAGGCATTGTGTAGCCCGCAGTTCTGTTTGTGTAGTCTGTTTTCTTCAGCAGTTCTCATGTTTTGGTTAGGGAGCTGCATTTGTGTTAGGAATAGCTAGATTAGAATGTATTCAAGTCCGCAAGTATGTCCAGCTTGCTCGAAAGTTAGGGGCGTCTCTATCTCCTGAGCTAAGCAGTGCAAGCACTGAAACTTGCCTGTGCCTGCAGTCCAGCGAAGTGAGCCTGATCCTAAACTAATATCCTGTGAGGAACATGTTACATCACATCTCAGCCAGCTCTGTGCAGACAGGAGAGGTAACAAGTGGTCACATTAACTGTTTTTCACATTTTCAGCAGTTACTTTGGGTCTTCAGCTTTACTGCGAGAAGGAACATTATGCATCTCGCTACTTGATGAACTTTGCTAAGTTTTGCCTGGAGGAGATTATTCGGTAGATAATGAATGAATGAATGAATGAATAATCTTTATTTTTCAAGGGTAAAGAATTGGGCACGCAGGCCCGTCTTACATTCTGCCCTTCAACACTCCATCTTTCATTCTTCCCACACACTTGATTTAGTAAAAAATACAAATTAAATTAGGAAAAACATATCAAAAGAGTGTAAGATTTAACTATTACATTCAAGGTAAAAGAGAAGAAGTAATTAACCTAATAAAATAGCACTCACGCACACATACACACGCAGACATATACATAAATAAAATACATTGTAAATCATCTTCTAACATGTTTTTTTTTAACAAACATTAAAATAATTTCTAACAATATCTAATAAGTTGCTTTTCTAACTATGTCATTAAAGTACTTGATGGTTTACGAGCCATGTGTTGAGAGAGTACTGGCTATTTTATGGAGGCATATAATTACAAGCAAGTAAATAATGAAACAGGTTTGAGTTAAAGGATGAAGTATTACCAATGGATTTTAAATTGTAGGGGAGGGTGTTCCAGAGCTAGATAGGAGCAGACACTTGTAAATAGGCAGTCGCTGAATGTGCTCATTATTTGTGGTGTAGAGTCAAGGCCATTTTAGTTTCGGTTATATTTGAAATATATATTTTAGAACATTATTTTCCAGTGCCATTTGTTGGACTTTATTGAAAATTTAATTCAGTTCTGATATTCGAGACAATGCACAAAATTATTGTTGAATTCCAGTCAAAATAGGGCTTAGTAGTAGTTAGTCTGGTTAATTAGTGGTATATTGTTGATCTTGATAATTGTTATTAATCAATTCTGCCGTGATTATTTTTCAGTAATATTGATATTTTTCGGTAATAATGATATTGTTAATTGACATTGATTTTGTTTAGTAATATTGTTAATTGTTTAGTGATTTTTAATAACTAGGAAGCTAACAGTGATGGTCGTACAGTGGGTTCTGCTCCATCCACGTCAGATTTGTTGGGTATGTTGCAGGCCACCCTGTCACAAGTGAGTGGTGACTTGAAGCTCACCCATGTACTCTCAGCTGTAGAACGATTCGACGGGGACCCAGCAAAGTTGAAGCAGTGGTTGGTGGAGTTAGATAAACTCATGGAGGTCAGAGCTGCAGACCTGCTCGTGAAGAACATCTTGGTGTATCTCAGCACCACAGGTCCTACGGCAGAATTTGTCAAGCAGCGCCTCCATCTTCAGGAGTCATGGGGGGAGTTTGTTATAGGGTTATTAGCACGTTATGGTGTGCTAGAAACTCCTCCATAGGCATGTCTTAATCTCGCCGGGATCACACGGACTCCTGGAGAGTATATTCAAGCACTGGCTGACCGAATCAACGAGCCAGCCAAAGTTGCCGACCCCGCAGCGGAACTGGTATCTCCACTGGCGCAGAGGCAACTGGGTACAGACTTTCACGGACGTCCTTATACCACGTAGTATTAAAGCTAAGTTAATCAGAGATAAACCTGCAACATTTGATAGAGCGACGGAATTAACTTTGGAGGGAAATGTAATTACTCTGTCGGTGAACCTCAGTTGTAGTTCTCGACCGAGAGTTGTTTCAGTTAAAGCAGCCACCATTGAGCTGGCAGCAGTTGATAGGTCACGTTATCCTACACCCAAGAAGATGCATCTGGTTACTCAAATAAAGAAGTCATCAGGGCCTGCATCACACACTGAAATATTTTCTCTTAGATATTTAGGGGTGTAAGATATATGTTCTTAGATTATTGGGGCTATAAGGTAGTTATTTTTAGATTGTTGAAGCTCTAAGATATGTGCTCTTATATTGTTGGTGATATACATTATTTGCTCTGAGATTGTTGGGACTATAAGATACATGTTCTTAGATTGTTGGGGCTGTAAGATATTTACTCTTAGATTGTTGGGCCATAAGATATTTGTACTTTGGATGTTGGGAATGTAATATATTTTTCTTAGATTTCTAGGGCTCAAGATATTTTCTCTTAAATTGTTGGGCTATGAGATATTTACACTCAGATAGTTGGGGCTATAAGATATTTTCTATTAGATTATTGGAGCTATAAGATATGTGTTCTTATATTGTTTTGGCTATAAAATATTTGCTCCTAGGCAATTGTGGCTATAAAATATTTGTTCTTAAATGATTGGGGCTATATGATATTTGTTCTTAGAAAATTGGGGCTATAAGGGAATTATTCTTAAAGACTTGGGGCTATAAGATATTTGATACTAGATTCTTGAGGCTATAAGATATGTTTTCTTAGATTGTTCGCTGTATAAGATATTTTCTTTTGGAGAGTAGGAGCTATAAGATACTTGTTTTCAGATTATTGGGGTTATAAGATATTTGATATTAGATTGTAAATTCTAAACATGTTTCTTGTTAACTATAAACAGATACCCACTTATAAATGCTCCAGAGAACTTCACAAGTTTCTGTGACAAACAGAACGCCGATGTCAACTAAGAAGGTGAAATAAATAACAACAATGATACGGAAAAATAACAGTGAAGGAGAAAACGCTTACACTGGCTTGTGTAATGATGCATTTTGTTTTATTTACCCATGAGTTTATATAAAATGTTTCCCATATAACGCACATGTTTGCTTTCAGCTTATATTTGCTTTGTTCTCATAGGATTCTATTTCAATAAACATATAGCAAACACTGGTTAAACTGTTAATTGTTAGTTCTTCTTTTGTCTGTTTATCTGTTTGTACTGCTTAAAAAAATCCTCGTTATATCTTTTTTTTTTCTTTTTTGCTTTTCTGGTTCTTCGTGCTTACGATGGAGTAGTAATTGGTACTGATGAACATCTTGTTTATGTTATTGCTGCTGGTGGTGGTTCAGATGGTTATATTGATGTTTTTGTTGCTGTTGGTGATGTTCTATAGATGAGATACTTTATTTCATAACGCAGATGCAGAGAAAATGTGTTCTTAAAAAGGTTAATGGTCCTGATAGCTTCATGTCCTCTCTGTAAAATAACTCATAGTAAAAATGATACTAGTATATGCGACAACTTGATGATGTCTCGATATATTTGTTCCTGACATACAAGACAGAGAAGAAGACCAAAGCGAAGATAGCGCCAAGAGATCGTTGATAATCTGCAAATGAATGCATCGGTAGCAGGACATCTTACTTACAACCGAGAGGTCTCCAGGAGAGCTGTTAGGAAGGCAAAGTTCCGTAAGGAACATGCAAATGATTGACTGATTTATATAGATAAAGAATTCACTGTTGCGTCCAGTCAAAGTACCATGTTCCGTAATTATTACACCATTTGTCTGATGCTAAAAAATATGGCCGAAATCTGAACGGTTTCAGAAATATACAACAAGAAAGCGTCATTCTTTGTAGAAACCAAATAACCTCTAAGAAGAGCTGTGGTTATTCTCATGGGTTAATAGACAGGGTCCGACATTATGCATAGCTGGATTTAACTGATGTAGTGCGCAGACACTGAATACGTGTGGAAAAAAACACATTTTAACAATGGGTTCTTGGCAAACACAACATCGCCTATTCACCGTTGAGACTTATTTTAAAAGTGGATAATTGTCTATTACTGTACAACGAAAGTTTCGTCGCCATTTTAAGTTGCATCCCTGTGTTAATTTTCCCAATCAGAGGACAAAACAATTTTGAGGTGGGTCAAAAAATTTAAGGAAACCGCTAATTGCCTTAATAACAAGTCTTCTGGTCGTCCAAGAACTCGACAGACACCTGAACGAATTCAAGAAGTCCGCAATGCATTGCTGAGCAGCCCTCGGCGATCATCTGTTAGGCACGCTTTGGCACCTGGCATCCTCTTACTGTTAATAGCGATCTGTATGTCCAGATAGTAACTGAATACTTCATACCAGACTTGGCCAATAAAAATAAGAGACTAATATGGTTTCAACAAGATAGAGCAACTGCTCACACAGTCTATCAGGATGGCCATGCTGCGACAAGCTTTTCCCAATCGTCTTATTTCCAGATTTGGGGATATTAATTGGCCGGCAAGGTCACCAGATTTATCGGCCGCAGATTTCTTTTTTGTGGGGGTACCTCTAGAACACGGTGTATGGTGGTCGACCACAGTCAGTTGCAGACCTAAAGATCGAATCCGATTCTGCATTCAAAATATACGTCTGAACATGTTAAATGGTGTTCACCACAAAGAGAAAACAATAACAAATACCACAAGTTGGTTCGGTGTCCCAGGATAGCACGATTATTACATTCTATTATAACAGGGGCTTCAGCTTGACTCATCCACGCCAAAACTCATCCTCTTCAGCCCCATCTCAAGCCCTCCTGCATTCTTCCTCTCTCTCTCTCTCTTCTCCCTCTCTTTTTTCTCTCTCTCTCTTCTCTCTCTCTCTTTCGTTCTCTCCATCCAGTCTCATAAGGCACGTGTTATCCTCTCCTAAGTATGCACTCGCACTTGTATCAAATAATCCACATTCTCTTCTGGGCTTTGGACCAGTTACCACAGGTTTCGTCCTGACCTGCCTAACAGGTATTAACTCCAGCTACATATTGTAGTTTATGTACACAGATAATAGATAAATCATGTCCACTGGACATTAATAAAATTAGAGTAACTATATACAGACACATATGATACTACATTACTTCTCAACGAACTGCAAACCAGTTATGTAAAATTAGACTAACAGCTGCTAGCATAATACATTGAAATAATAATCATAACCACGAATCACCATTAGAAACCTGACAGACAGAGACAGAGATAACGACTTCTACGTACATTCATCGGCGGGTTTCCAGTGGCGAGGAGAGGTTCTTTGTGGCAATCTCTCCACAGTGCGCCATATTTCTCGTCATCGACGCCTTTTATACCTTAGAAAGGTTCACTTCGCTCTCAACGCTTAGCTATAAGACAAAGAACATTCGAAAATGCTTCTGTATAAATTAATGTGTATAAATGTGCATAACAATGTAACCTGGCCGTGACCCGTTTTGTTACGACTGAGACTCTGACCTAATAAACTGTCACTCTTAAGAACAGGGAATTCCTTATCGCCCGCCCACCTGCTCGGAGATGAAAGAACTGACAGGTGAACTCTCACACCCACAACAAAACTGGGATCCGACCACAAATAGTAATCTTTTCTCCCTTTCTTCAACAAACATCAAACTCCGCCACCGGCAAGACCAGCGCTAATATTGTGCTTTGACATGTAGACTCCAGCCACCTGCGGACGATAGGCCCGATGGTCAGTGCTCACTTCCATCTAACCCAACAACAGCTGCTCGATCTGCCCATTTGTCTAACATGTAGTAAGTCGACTCCCGGCGTCTTGTTTCTACGCCACATTACGGGAAATTATTACAGCTCTTTCAAGGATGGATCTTATGTTATTTTATTAGATGCATGTCAAGAATAATATTTTCTGGTGCTTCATTTGAAAATCTACTGGATCGGTGCAACAATGTCGGACAAAAATGTCATATTAAATTTATTTCCTTTTCTATTATTTATTAGTCATCAGCACACACATACGACACAAAATTTCCAAAATTAAAATTAAAATATCATATATACAGGAATATGTATTTAGCTATTTAAATGAACATAGAAAAATGTTTATGTTAAATTCATGTTGAATTACGCTTGCTATAGTACGAATATTACCCTGCTAGAATCGAACATGTGGTAGCGGATCGTGCAACGCAGTCAAAGAAAATATTACATAATAATTGAAATAACATACACGCGTACATCAGACCTATCACTCAGTCTACTTAAGCCTAGCTGGTAATGTCCGTGTAACTTATCATGAGCAAGAAGTCAGTATCCTGTTGATTGCTACAGTCTATACTCTGCCTGCAAGGACGGGATAAAGCTGAACAGAGATTCTTGAATGACTGCTAGGGAGATTTTTCTGTCCAGCTCTGGGTGTTCTTGACTTTCTTGACTGCATACTTGTCTGAATGTTTGCAATAAGAAATCCAAGTCAGCTGATATCCGGACATACCGAAATTTGCATCGCAACTTGAAGTAGGGGAGTATATTTATGTTGCCAGGATGATGATGATGATGATGATGATGATATTATGCGTCTACCGGTGTTTGGCTCGGTACTGCTGTGTAGCTCAGGTGTAAGACACGCTCCTTTTCTCTCCACCACAAACAAAAATAACATTTCGTTCTTTTTTCTGGCGACAGCACGTTTATTGAACCCTAATATCATCAGGGACTGTGGCCTGTTTATAAACATCAGCACTTCCAAATGCAAATGAAGATAACAGTATAAATAAGACAATAAAGATTCATGTGATATCTGCTATTCATCAGAGGGCAGCTTCTGCAGGTAGTGGTTTCGGCGGAGATCTGGTGTAAAAGGAAAGATGGCCTTGTACTCTTCTTTCATCCTAGTGGATTGAGCGATTGGAAAAGAACCATATTTGTTGCCGTTATTTAAAAGAACACATTTCAAACTGAGTTTTTAATTGTCGATGAAAAGACGCCACTCACAACGGTTATATTCTGAAGTATCAATTTTCTTCACAATGTTTCCGATGTCATTGCAGAATACTAAGTTGCTGTCTTCGTTAAATAATGGCAGCAAATCATTTTTCTCCTTCGATGAAATGCCATTTTCGTTCCAGGCTGAAGTACATTATTTTCCTTTAGTCTGGAGACAGGCAATTCAGGAGACTCCTTGGAAAGATTTAAGTCCCCGATCAGATCATATAAAATGAATATTCTCTCTCTCTCTCTCTCTCTCTTCTCTCTCGTTCTCTCTCTCTCTCTCTCTCTTCTCTCTCTTCCCTCTCTCTCTTTTCTCTCTTTTTTCTCTCTATCTCGCTCTTTTCTCTCTCTCTCTCTCCTCTCTTCATGAGGTTACTCTATTCACTATGTGATCAAAACGATCACTATGTGAAGTTGTTTAAAATACACTATTACTGCTTCCATTTTATTTCCTTTTGCTATGTCAGATAAGCAAGAGTCATCCTCTGAGATCTGTGATAGTTCAAGGGAACAAGGAACGGGTACAAGATCTGAGTGTTTAACAGATCCGCACTCATATCAGGACCCCATGACTTCACTTGATCTCCGAGTTTGACACAAAAATAACCTACATATGCTCTTTTTACAACCCCAGAAATAGGAATTGGTGTCAATCATATTTAAGAAACGAGCTGGTGTCAACCATATCTAAGAAATTAGAGCTGATGTCAACCATATCTAAGAAATTAGAGCTGATGCCAACCATATTTAAGAAACTAGAGCTGGTGTCAACTATATCTAAGAAAGTAGAGCTGGTGTCAACCACATCTAAAAAAATAGAGCTGGTGTCAACCATATCTAAGACAGTAGAGCTGATGCCAACCATATTTAAGAAACTAGAGCTGGTGTCATCCATATCTAAGAAAGTAGAGCTGGCGTCAACCATATCTAAAAAACTATAGCTGATGTCAACCATATCTAAAAAAGTAGAGCTGGTGTCAACCATATATAAGAAACTAGAGATGGTATCAACCATATCTAAGAAACTAGAGATGGTATCAACCATATCTAAGAAACTAGAGCTGATGTCAACCATATCTAGGAAACTAGAGTTGGTGTCAGCCATATCCAAGAAACTAGAGCTGGTGTCAACCATATCTAAGAAACTAGAGCTGATGTCAACCATATTTAAGAAACTAGAGTTGGTGTCAACCGTATATAAGAAAATAGAGCTGGTATCAACCATATCTAAGAAAGTAGAGCTGACGCCAACCATATTCATGAAATTAGAGCTGGTGTCAACCATATCTAAGAACGCAGAGCTGGTGTCAACCATATCTAAAAAACTATAGCTGATGTCAACCATATCTAAGAAAGTAGAGCTGGTGTCAACCATATATAAGAAACTAGAGATAGTGTCAACCATATCTAAGAAAGTAGAGCTGATGTCAACCATATTTAAGAAACTAGAGTTGGTGTCAAACATATCTAAGAAAATAGAGCTGGTGTCAACCATATATAACTCTTCCCGAGCTGCAGAAAAAACACAGACGTTCCCGTCGGTGCCACACAAAAAGCGCGGGTCTTGATTTGTTTAGGGGGTATAGTTGTAAAAGTGAATGTAGAAAGTATTTCCACTTTAGAAGTATACATATCATGCATGAAAATAGTTGTAAATGTAAGAAGATTTCCTAAATGAAGAGTTTATTTTAGGAAAAAAGAAGTAGTGTGATGATTTTAGCTGATACTTGTGGAGTGCTTACCATCGGCGATGCATAGATGTACAATGTTTACCATCGGCGATTTCCTGATCTACTTAAATTTTCGTCTGATCTCGTCGTGTGGTGGCATTCTCACTAAAATAATGTCTGAAATAGCTTTCTAACTACTTCTCCAGTCCATTTAATAGGTCTAGATGTACTTGGGGTACATTCAGGAATAGTGTTCGGGTCAAGGGGCATGTCCTTAGGTCATCGAAATCACAATAAATACTGACATTTCTCCGGTAAAAAAAAACAAACTATTTCGCTCATTTTTAGTCACGCTTTTTATTGAACTATGAAAGGTCAGTAGACATGCGCAGATAAATCGTGTACAATAAAAAGTTTTTCAATAGTTTTATGTTGATACGAAACAAAATCAATATAGCGAATATGGCAGTCACAAGACTAACAGGAAGTTATCACGATATCGACGACGGCAAAGGAAAGTATTCGTTATTTGTGTTCTGATTTCTTTCTGTGCAATGTTTTGATATGTAGAAATACATGAGAAATAGGGCAGATCGAAGAATAGATCGCCGTTTGAATATGATTTGTTATCACTTCATTATTGTAATCTGATGAATGTGCAACCTATGTACATAATGAAATATACAACAATATAAAAAATAGAAAATATAAATATTAATATATATTACTACATGTGGCGGGGGTGTGGGTATTTTAGACTATGTACTAGAGAGTGACAGTTCTTAGAGAAAGGGGATGTACATGGAAGGAGGCAGAAAATAATGCCAATAACAGAGATGAAAAGATAGCTTTTATCGATGGCCTATGCTCTCAAGAGAATGAAAATCGACGACGACCAAGATAATGATGATGAAGATGATGATGTCAGCCATATCTAAGAAATTAGAGCTGATGACAACCATATCTAATAAATTAGAGCTAATAACCACCATATCTAAGAAACTAGAGCTGGTGTTAACCATATCTAAGAAATTAGAGCTGATGATCACCATATCTAAGAAATTAGAGCTGATGACCACCATATCTAAGACATTATAGCTGATGCCCACCATATCTAAGAAATTAGATCTGAAGACCACCATATCTGAGAGACTAGAGCTGGTGTCAACCATATCTAAAAATTAGAGCTGATGACAACCATATCTAAAAATTAGAGTTAATGACTACCATATCTAAGAGACTAGAGCTGGTGTTAACCATATCAAAGATATTATAGCTGATGACCACCATATCTGAGAGACTAGAGCTGGTGTCAACCATATCTATGAAATTAGAGCTGATGACCACCATATCTAAGTAATTAGAGCTGATGACCACCATATCTGAGAAACTAGAGATGGTGGCAACCGTATCTAAGAATTGGTGTCAACCTTATCTAAGAAACTAGAGCTGATGGCCATCGTATAAAAGAAAATAGAGCTGGTGTCAACCATATCTAAGAAACTAGAGCTGGTGTCAACCATATCTAAGAAACTAGAGCTGATGTCAACCATATTTAAGAAACTAGAGTTGGTGTCAAACACATCTAAGAAAATAGAGCTGGTGTCAACCATATATAACTCTTCCCGTTCTGCAGAAAAAACACAGACGTTCCCGTCGGTGCCACACAAAAAGCGCGGGTCTTGATTTGTTTAGGGGGTATAGTTGTAAAAGTGAATGTAGAAAGTATTTCCACTTTAGAAGTATACATATCATGCATGAAAATAGTTGTAAATGTAAGAAGATTTCCTAAATGAAGAGTTTATTTTAGGAAAAAAGAAGTAGTGTGATGATTTTAGCTGATACTTGTGGAGTGCTTACCATCGGCGATGCATAGATGTACAATGTTTACCATCGGCGATTTCCTGATCTACTTAAATTTTCGTCTGATCTCGTCGTGTGGTGGCATTCTCACTAAAATAATGTCTGAAATAGCTTTCTAACTACTTCTCCAGTCCATTTAATAGGTCTAGATGTACTTGGGGTACATTCAGGAATAGTGTTCGGGTCAAGGGACATGTCCTTAGGTCATCGAAATCACAATAAATACTGACATTTCTCCGGTAAACAAAAAAAAAAACTATTTCGCTCATTTTTAGCACGCTTTTTATTGAACTATGAAAGGTCAGTAGACGTGCGCAGATAAATCGTGTTCAATAAAAAGTTTTTCAGGTGCTATGATTAAACCTAACCGTATCTGCTTTGATCAAGTTATGCCTTTTGAGTAGTTATTTATTTTTGGTTTAACTAGAGACGAATAAGATGATAATTTATTTTCCATCTCACAGTCATTTCGCTGATCTTATATAGGCAGAACAGAACTTAGTAACAGAATAGGCAAGCAAGGAAAGATTGCATTTCAGAGAATGAGAAACATATTAGCCAGCACATCCTTATCAATGAATGTTAGAAAACGAGTCCTAAAATACTAACTGAACCTATCTTGTTATATGGAAGTGAATCATGGACAATAGGCAGGTCTACACAAAAATCATTTGAAGAAGCAGAAATGTGGTTTATTAGAAGAATGTTGCGAATCCCCTGGGCAGCACAAATAGCTAATGAATAATGTATGAAAAGAGCTCGAGAGACAAAATATCTTGTCAAAAAGATAAGAGAGAGACAATGTACTTTCATAGGATATGCAATGAGAAGAGGGGACATTGAAAATATTATAAAAAATTAATAAAAAATAGAAGGAAAAAGATCAAGAGGAAGACCAAGATAAATGATACTGGGCAGTCTGACGGGATGGTGTAAGAGGAGATCACCAACTGAGCTGATGGCCTGCATAAAGGATCGCTTACTCTGGAGAAGCATAATAGCCAACGCCAGTCGGTACAGCACCTGATTATGATGATGATGATGATGATATAGGTACCATTATTGGTATCTATATAGACTCCTGTAAACACTGGGAAATACCTGTGGTAAATAATGAAAAAAAAAGTATTTCATGTGATAAAATTAATATCAATGTACAAAGATCAACACGCACCAGTAAGAATAAATGGTGGAACAATCTTAATTAGTGAAGAGTTTTGAATATCTTGGGTCATTACTAACTAATAATTGAGGTACAGTGAGAGAAATTAAAAGGAGGACATCTATCGCTCTTCAAAAAGTAAAGAAACTAAGGAAGATATGAAGACAAACAGCCAGAACTTCAAAAATAATATTTTGAAAGGCATGCATCTTTCCCATCGCAACATATGCCTGTGAGACATGGACAGTTAACAAAACAGCTGAGAAACACATAAATGCCTTTTAATGTAAATGCTATAGAAGAGTTATTCGAATATCATCTGCACAAAAAAGAACAAATATAACCATACTACAAGAACTTTATATTGAAGTTTACCTAGTAAAGAGATTAAACATAGAAAACCTAAATATTTTGGACACATTAAATGTCATGTAAATTTAGAAAAAGACTATCTTGGAAAGATAAATAAAAAGAAAGAGAGGAAGACCAATGCAAAGATGTCTGCAAGATATCGTTGATAATCTGCAAATGGATCTATTATCAGCAGGGGATCTTTCTTACAACCTAGAGGCTTACAGGAGCGCTGTTAGGAAGGCTAAGTTCCGCAAGGGACATGCATATAACTGGCTAATATAGGCACCAACTGAGGACAAGAGCCTGGGGTAATAGATCGTCACAGGCGGTGAACTGAGAGTGTTCTGGGCACAGATGTTCTTTATTGGGCTCTAAACTCATTACAAAAAGTTGAACGATTTAAGCCTTGAGCACCATGAACCTCCTTTCCAACATAAAGATAAGAGATAAAGATGGAGAGAAGAATAGATCAAATAAGCACGGAGTATGACAATGATCGCTGTAAGATGTGCAGGATGGGGCACTCAGACTGGTAAAAAAAAAGGAGGTTTTGTTGTGTGACAGAAACACTGATACTACCAATATCAGGTCATTATCTAGCGATAACAGACACTCTACACCATCATCTATACCATGAGTAGGTTAGAGAGAAGATTGTTACAACCATAGTCTGCCAATTAAGTAATGTGATTAACTACATAAAAGATAAAATAAACAACAGTTGAAGATATATCCTGTCTTCACTGTTAACTTCTCAAGACTATTGTTGTTGCTTTTTGGTGATGATGATGACTTCCACTGAGCAGTTCGACATTTAGTTGTGGGATCACAGCGAAACATCCATGTTTCATCCTCTGCAACAATCACATTTAAGAAATGTTTATTTCTGCTACACGTTTTGATAATGTCTTTTGCGTACTTAAAAAGCTGATGTTTTTGGTCATCAGACAACGAATGTGGTACAACCCAGCAAGCAGCTTTTGTCTTGATCAAATCTTCCACTAAAATGTTGCGAATGGTCTCTCGGTTAACATCAAATTCATCTGTCATCATCATCACCACTGTGAAACAGCGATCTTCTTGTATCAGTTTTCTAACATTTGCAAATAGTTCCTCATTACGAACAGAAAATGGGCGACCATGTCTAGTTGCATTTGTAATCGTGTTCACATCACTTTTGAATTTTGAATACGACCTAAATATCTATGCACGAGATAAACAATGATCCTCATAAACTTTTCGCATCAATTCAACTGTCTCAATGGCAATTTTTCCGAGTTTTAAACATAATTTAATGTTAGCTTTTTTGCTCCATGCTGATTACGTAACAATGCACCTCTACTTAGGTCAACAAAATGGCGGCTTGTTTGTCGCCTGCTTATCTGGCGTTGATGAAAAGTTGCCAGATCAAAGATGAAGGGTGCCTCTTTGGATTCCATGCTTTTCTTCATAGATGGGACTTTATTCTTGGCCATAATAAAATACGTCTTATTACTTAATTGTCGGACCTTGTATATTTTACACTGTATTATTTTTTTACCTGTCATTACCAATACTGTCACATAATCAAACTTTTGTTCAAACGGTCTTTTCCTGATTTCTACAAAGAATATTGCTTTCTGGTTGTATGTCCCTGAAACTGTTCAGATGTCAGCCTTGTTATCATTTCATCATCATAAGGTGATCGCTGTAAGAGGTGCAGGATGTCAGCCGTGTTATCATTTCATCATCATAAGGTGATCGCTGTAAGATGTGAAGGATGGAGCACTCAGACTGGTACAAACAAAGAGGTTTTGTCACGTGACAGAAACACTGATACTACTAATACCAAATCACTATCTGCCGATAACACACACTATATGCCATCATCAATATAATGAGTGGGTTAGAGAGAAGATTATCACAACCACAGACCTAGACAAAATCTTATTTTATTTCCCTCACATCTATTAGGAAACAAAGTAAGTCCATTTGAAAAAAAGGCACCAACATTAGCAAAAACGTCAGCATCAGCATTTGAAACATTACCATCATCAATAACATAAATAACAACAAACATAACATCAACATCAAATGCAACACCACCACCAATTACAAAACAGAAAAGTTAACATGCACACCAGCGACAACACCATCATCAGTAACATAAATTACTACAAATATAACATGCAAATAAACAAGCAGACACATTGGAATTATGTTTGCTATCTGTTAATATTGAAGAAGGTTGTCTAGTAAAGATGATTAAACAGAGAAAACATAAATATTTTGGACAATTAAACATCATGAGAATCTAGAGAAGATCTTCTTGGAAGGGCACATAATGGGAAAAAGAAAGAGAGGAACACAAAGGCAAAGATAGCTGCAAGACATCGATGATGATTTGGAAATGGATGCATCGGCAGGAGGCCATTTTTCTCACATACGAGAGGCCTACAAGAGAGTAGTTTGGGAAGCAAAGTTCTCCAGGTGACATGCAAATGACTGACCGACTGACTGAATGACAGCAAAGAAAAAGTAAATGGAATCTAGAGATCACTGGCACCTCCGATAGGTTTTATGTAAGTAAATGGAAAAAAGTAACGAAAAAAGTGTGAACCATTTCAGACGTTGGCTTAAAACCTGAACCATGTCCAAGATTGTTATCTTCCAGTTATATGTGTTATTTTGTTAGTCTTGTTAGTTGTCTTCGATTTTCTGTTCATCATAGAAACTTCTGAAGTTCTCTGGGTGGGTACCTATTTATCATTGAAAACATATAACAGGTACTCTCACTGTAAACCTTGCTCTTCTGCTATCAAATCATAACACAGGCCAAACAAATAAAAACTTGTTTCCCTCCCTTGGTTTCTAGGCCTGTTCCTGAAGTTATCCGGGGCTCTGATTCAGAAAATTGAATTGGATAGACCGTATTTTTTTTTATCTTCATGTCTGCTAATAATAACTCATGGTTCGTGTCGCAATCAGCACCTGGTAAAGTTTTTCCTGATGTTATACTTGACCTCCACCTTCTTTGCACTAAAATGTAATCTATTTGGTTCCTGGTTTTCCCATCAGGTGATGTCCATATGTAAAGTGTTCTTGGATGTTGTTTAAAAAGTGTGTTAGCGATCATTAGCTCATTTTCCATGCAAAGCGCTATTAGGGCTTCATTTCTATGTCCTATGCTAAATTTCCCTATAACATGTCCTTCATCTTCTGCTCTTTCTGTATCAATTTTTGCATTAAAAACACCCATTATTAATACAATATCATTTTTGCGTACCTGGTCTATTGTCATTTGCAGTGTGTTATAAAAGTTTTCTACTTCCTCTTCTTCTGCTGCTGATGTAGGTGCATATATCTGTATGATTGTTACATTTCTAGGAATGCCCTTAAGTCTGAATGTTAGAATTATATCACTTACTGGATTGTAGCCCTGTAATGCTTTTGATGTTGATTTGTCCAAATAAAAAGCCACTCCATTCTTTCCTCCTACATCTCCACCAGAGTATATAAAGATATTATCATTCTCGCTCTTAAAGTGTCCTGATCCTTTCCATCGATTTTCGCAGATTCCCAAAAATTGTGTCCCCGTTCTTTTTATCTCGTCACTTATTATTTGATATTTTCCCTCATACATACTTCTTACATTCCATGTTCCTACTCTTATTTTTCTTTTTAGTTTGAATCAGGGGTTTTCCTTGGTAACACCGTCAGGATTTTGTCCGTCATCACAATTACTATAAATAAGGTAGATAGAGGTGTATGGTGCAGTTTTACAAAGTGAGGGAGGAAGTGAGCAAGGTGAGAAAAAAACGAATATAAAGTATGAGAATGTATAAATGAAAAACATACAACATCCGATATTTCGGCGTGAGCCTTATTCGAGGATACATGCAAAACAAAATACAAACATATATAACTTATCTGAAGCGTCTTGCTCTCAGTAATGCGGAAATGTGTGTGGAAGAAGGAGGAGGAGGAAAAAAAAACCGTTGCCTACAGACAAAAGATTCCCGATATAGCCAATCATAGCGAAGAAGCGGAGAGAGAGGAGGAGAACAAGTGGGAGAAAGGGGTTGGGGGAAGGAAATAGAAACATGATAGCCGCTAGAGGTGTCGGGGGGGGGGAGGGGAGAGAAAAGAGGACGCGAGAGATAATGAATGAAGAACCTAAACACCTACAGGGAGGAAATGTAAAACTGGTGAATGGGACAAGACCAATATGTTGGCAGAGAAGGAAATAGGATGGTGGTAGGGAGGGGTAGCATAGAGAAAGAAAGTAGAGTATAAAAAAGGCCAGTGGAAAAATAAAGAAGTTACAGAAAGCTGAAGACATTGTTAATTCCAGCTGGGTGGAGACAGCCAGTCTGGAAAATAAGGCGCTGTTCTAGGACCCTCCGAGATCGTACATCTGCGGAACAAGAGCACATCGCACTAACCGAATTGTCATGTTTGCCCCTGTGGTTACCAAGGCAAAAATGTTTAGCACCAGGTGTCCAGACCCTCTTAGAAATATCATTGATATGCTGACTAGTGAATCTTTTGTCTGTAGGCAACGGTTTTTTTCCTCCTCCTCCTTCTTCCACACACATTTCCGCATTACTGAGAGCAAGACGCTTCAGATAAGTTATATATGTTTGTATTTTGTTTTGCATGTATCCTCGAATAAGGCTCACGCCGAAATATCGGATGTTGTATGTTTTTCATTTATACATTCTCATACTTTATATTCGTTTTTTCTCACCTTGCTCACTTCCTCCCTCACTTTGTAAAACTGCACCATACACCTCTATCTACCTTATTTATATTAACCAGTTTTACTGCAGTCGCCATCCCTTTTATCTGTCACAATTACTAGTACCAACCTCTGCCTCACACTCTTCCTCAGTGTTAAAATTAGATCTATCTGGCCTGGGGGACTCACCACAAGATCTTTTTCCTGTTTGACTTTCCATGATTGCTGTTTGGGTTTCTTGGTATATTTCCAGAAGATAGTTTACCATTGCTTTCCTTCCGGGCAGTGACTGTACTAGTCATTGATCGTAGCCATTGTCGTTACATTGAGATCATCTGCCTACCATCATAGAATGGTGACCGTAACCAACATTATCTGTCAGCTGCTCTCCCATTCCATCCACCACCTGCTCTCATAGCTTCACGTCACTCTGATCGAGAGGCTATACAGGTACTCCACCTTGCCCAAGGGTGTCCCGTACACTGACGGAGGTAAGGAGGCGTCTTACTTCTCCTTTGGTAGGGGATACCCCTACCCCGCTAACCAAGACCACTCCGCTTTGATCTTACAAATATAGCAGAACAATACAGTACATAAGTGAAGAACCGTTTCGAAATTCTGATGGCTGTACAGAAGGAGATGACACCAGATGAAATGGCTACGCAGGCCAAAGATGTTTTAATAACAACAGCTAAAGACATGGTTCCAGTAAAGAAAATAGAAGATAGGGAGAAGAAAGAGAGGAAAAAGAGAGAAATGACAGAGAAAGAAAAAGAGAGATAAACGAAAGAGAAAAGAGGGAGAGAAAAGTGGAATAAAAAGATACAGAAATGAGAGAGAGAGAGAGAAGAGAGAGAAGAAGGATAGAGAAAATATTCAGAAGAAAGAGAGAAAAAAGAGAAAATAGAGTGAAAAGATATATATATATATATATATATATATATATATATATATATTAAAGAGAATGAAGAAAAATAGAGAGAGAAAAACAGAGTGAAAAGAAAGAGAAAAGAGAGAAAAAAAGAGATACATTAAAGAGAGAGAACAGGCAGAGAGATAAAAGAGGAAGAAAAAAAGAGAGAGAAAGGACAGAGAAAGGGAAAGAAAAAATGAAAAGAGAGAAAGAGAAAAAAGACAAGAGAAAAGAGAGATAGAAAAGAGAATGAAGAAAGAGAGAAATCAGATAGAGGGACGAAACAGAGAAAGGAAATAGAAAAGAAAGCGAAATAAGACAGAGAGAAAACAGAGCGAAGAAAGACGAGACACATAGAAAAACGAAAGAGAAAAGAGAAAAAAGAAAGAGAAAAGAGAGAGAGAAACACAAAGTAAATAGACAGAGAGAGAGAGATAGATAGAGAAGAAAGAGACAGTGAAAAGACAAGAGAGGGCGATAAGAGAGATGAAAGAGTGAAAAGAGTGAGGGAGAGAGAAGACAGAAAAGAAGGACAGAAAAGAGATGGAAGAAAATAGAGAGATAAGGAACGAAAATAGAGAAAAGAGAGAGAAAGATAGGAAGAAAGCAGGAGGTTAAGAGATGGAACGGACAAGGATGAGTTTTGGCGTCGATGAGTCAAGATGTATCCCCTGTTATAATAGAATGTAATAAACGTGCTATCCTGGGACACTGAACCTAATTTTGTTATTTGTTATTATTTTCTCTTTTTAGTGAAGAGCGGAGGAGCGTGTCTTACACATGAGCCACACAGAAATCTCATGATCAAACACTGGCAGACACATCATCATCATCATCATCAACATCATCATCGTCATCATCATCATCATCCTTGCAACATAAATTCTACCCACTGCACTAATAAATGACGTTTAAAAAAAGCAATTACACTTCTTCTTCTTCTTCTTCCTCGTTCACTTCTACCACCAAAAACCGCACTGTGAACCTACTGAATTCACGCCTGTGGTCCTCGTTAGGTCCCGTGGTCCCCTGTGTGGTCCAAAATAGACCACACGAGATCCACGAGAGTACCACAAGGGGTTCAGAGTATCACAGTGCTTTAGCCTGTATTCTTGGTGGGTCTCGGAAGCGGGATTGCGTGACACCGTGGTTTTCATTGCATCAGTTTAGTCTAGGGTTGGACTTTCTCACTGGAAGATCTCGACGTGTTTAGGATATCAGTGCATCCCCGCTGGGTGAGAGGCGGTAGCCCACCCAGGCCAGAGTTGGACTTTCTCACCGGAAAACCTCGACGTGTTTTGAGATACCCGTGTATCACCGCCGGGTGAGAGGTGGTTGCCCATCCAGTCCAGGCTTGGACTTTCTCACCGGAAAACCTCAGCGTGATTAGGATACGCAAACATCCCCGCCGGGTGAGAGGTAGTTGCCTATCTAGACTTCCCTGGTCCAGTGTCTCCGACTTCAGCATTTTGCGGTCGTGGCCGCTACCCTTCCTAGTTGTGACCAGGATGGAGCTTTTGTCCAGGAGGACGAATCCTCGCCACTAGTGACTTCTACCCCTGGGTTGAGCCGGTTTAGGCATTATCCCAGTATGGACGTGTTTGGGACGGGACCGACCTCTAGGGCAGAGGTACTGTGACATGCATAGCCTTCAAGATTCACCCCTGGTATGAGCCGGTTTAGGCAAAATTCACCAGTATGGGTGTTTATCAGGCGTTACCGACCTCTAGAGCAGAGGTGGCATGACATGTCTAGCCATCAAGTTCCACCCCTGGTGTGTGCCGGTTTAGGCATATTTCACCAGTGTAGGTGTATTTCGGACGTGGGCGCCCTCTAGAGCAGAGGTGCCGTGGTATAGCTCTCGTAGCGATACTACTGGACATACCGGTTAAACTTCACTTTCCACCACCTTTTCTCATCGGCTCCGCACAGCAACCTTTATTTCTTTTCCGCATTTACTTCCTTAACCGGGAGGAGCTTCACTCCACGCGCGGCATTTGAAGAGTCTCGCCAGCAGTGCTTAACCTCTGGGACAAGCCGGTTCATGCATTTCACCCGATATGACTGCACTCAGGACGTGACCGACCTCCAGACCAGAGGTGCCGTGATTTGACTGTTTGCTTCGCTTTATCCTTTCTACCACCTTTTCCGCAGTGACGCTGCGCGGCAACCTCATTTGCAAATTTCTTCATTGGCCGGGAGGAACACCGCTCCACGCACGGCAGCTGAAGATCTCGCCAACAGCGGCAGATGAGCTACCAAACGTGCCACTCATCTACCCTAAGTAACTGGTTTTCAGATTTGTACCATATGTGCTGTCTGATGATGACATTGAGTACGAAAAATACATCATCAAAACATGTTGCAGAAATAAATATTTCTTAAATTTGTTTGTTGCAGAGGATGAAACATGGATTTTCCGCCGAGATCCCACAACTAAACGACAAAATGCTCAGTAGAAGTCATCATCATCACCAAAGGGCAACAAACTTCTTCAAGTGAAGACAATGTTGGTTTGCTTCTACGACAGCAAGGTGCTATTTACAAATAATTTATCCCAGAGGACCGATTGTCACTGCCAAAATCTATTTAATTGTTCTGAAACGCCTTTTCAGAGGATTCTCCTAGTCCGACACGAGTATTCAACACCTGGCAGTTTTTTAATTCTTCATGATAATGCTCCGGCTCAATGGGCGGTAATTGTACAGGAATTTATGGCCCAAAAACAAGTGTGTTCTCAACTATCCACACTATTCCCCAGATTAGTCTCCCTGCGATTATCTTCTATTCCCAAAATTAAATTTTCCATTGACAAGACGTCTCTCTGGCGATACTGATGACATCCACAGGGCCGTAGCATCGAGTTTAAGGACCATACCAACAGAAGAATTTCAGAGGTAGTTCCAGTGTTTGTTAGATCGTGCCATTAGCTGTATCAATGCATGAGAGACTTACCTTGAATAAAAAACTGCTTGTATCTTCAATGTTGCTTATTTTATTTGTGTATGGAATTCTCAGTCTCATGACTTAATTGTTGGATATTGTGTACGGGAAAGGACACTCTGACTGGACACAACAGCGACATCTTTTTGTATGTCAGTCAATCGGTCATTTGCACGTCCCTTGCAAAACTTTGCCTCCCTAACAGCTCTCCTGTGATCCTCTCGGTTTAAAAGCAAGATACCCTGCTACTGCTGCATCCATTTTCAGATTATCAACGACAACTTACCGCTATCTTTGCCGTGGTCTTCCTCTCTGTCTTATATGCCAGAACATACATACGAGGGGATGTCAATAGGTAACTCGCAAATTTAAATATTTTATCAGTGCAGTTATCAGGCAGAATTTAAATATATCCTTAGATAGTACCATCATCTAACTTTATAACAGTTTTATGTAGGGGGCACTGGGAGTTAAGTGCGCATGCGCAAAGCAATAACAAAATCTCTATCCAACTGTTAGTGTGTAACAAAGAAGAACAGAGAAGTGCAGTGCGATTTTTTAGGCTAAAGGACATTAGGTTGAGGACATTCATAATGAAATGATTACAGTTGAAAAGGGTTTATCACGTAAAGCGGTCTATAACTGGGTAAAATAAATTTCTCTGGGACACACCGAAATTACTGACAAAGTCCGACTTGGCCGTCCTGTTCAGATTGCAACAGAAGCGACTGTGCAACGCGTGAATGAGATACACAGAGAGCTGATAGACGAGTAACGGTGACAGTATGAATTAGATATCGTACTGTGAAGTTATGTCTATGCTATGGGAAAACAATTCGAAGAAAACGTCCTGGTCTTCTGACTAGAGGTGTGCTTCTCCTTCATGACAATGCCAGACAGCTCGGCTAACCCAAGAGAAAATTAGCCAGTTGGGTTGGGAAGTTCTTGAGCATCAACCCTATAGTCCTGACTTAGCTCCATGTGATTTTCACCTGTTTGGTCCATTGAAAAACCGCCGTGGCGGGAGAAGATTCTCGAGTGACGAAGAGGTCGAAACAGAAATCGGACTCCCGATATTTACGCCATGATTAATCACTGATTACACGATTGGACAAGTGTATCATTGTTGGTGGCAACTACGTTGAGTAATAGTGGAATAATGTAGGTTCAAAATTAACGTTTTCAAATTACTGTCGCATTTAGTTATTTTTGTAACAGGCATTTGAGAGTTACTTAGTGACTTACCTTCGTAGTATCATTTTTACATCTATAGAACATCACAAACGGCAACAAACGCATCAATGTAAGTATCTGAATCAACACCATCAGCAATAACATAAACTAGATGATCGTCAGTACCAGCTATAACACCATTGTCAGCGCGAAGAACCAGAGAAACAAACAAAAAGACTTCTATAACGAATACTAAAAAATCAATACAAACAAATAAGCACACAAATGAAGAAATAACAATTAACGGTTGAACTAGTATTTGCTATCTGTTTATTGAAATATAAGCCTATTGAGAACAAAGCAAATATAAGCTGAAACCAAACATGTGCGTGATCTGAAAAAGATTTTATATAAACCCATGGGCAAATAAAATAAAATGTGCGTCATTAGACAAACTAATGTAAGCGTGCTCTCCTTCATTTTTATTTTCTGGTTTCATTGATGTTATTTATTTCATCTTATTGGTTGACCTCGGCGTTCTGTTTGTCACAGAAACTTGTGAAGTTCTCTGGAGCATTTATAAGTGGGTACCTGTTTATAGTTAACAAGAAACATGTTTAAAATTGGTGATAGGGATTTACAAAACTGTGTACTTATAGTTCATGTTTGTGTTATAACAGCAAAACTGTATATATACGAGGGAGTGAAAACAAGTTATTTCTTATACAGTCATCTGCCGCATAACGACCATGTGAACAAAGTTCAACCACATATAACCCGTGATCCCATAATCTTATAACAGTGTTTAAAAATACCGACTTCAGAATGGGATGCACCGGAAAATATTGGACTCAAAACTCTTCCCGCATTTGGCATGTGTATCTTACAATTACACCGCCAATCGATTTGAGATTGTCTTGGAAGGTTATACATAATGGGAAAAATAATTTCCCATTATGTACAATACAAATAACTACAATATTCCATACTGATTTAATACGTATATACTATTGTGTTCGAGCAACATCAACATCACATAACGTCCTGTTTCACAGAACAAAGTCGCACAGTTACGCGGCGAATGACTTGTTTTTAATGGTTACATCCCCTGAATTCCTTCTACTAGATTTAACACACTCTCGTATCCGTAAATGTTGTGTTGGTCATTATGTTGCTTGCTGGGCTACGAGAAAAAGGAAACAGGGTAGAGGATGGTTAGGCTTTTAGTATGACATTTATTATGATGGACCTTCGATCAGAATTGGTTCAGTCAGTCACTTTGAATGTCCCTTCAGGAAATTTGCCTCCGTAACAGCTCTCATGTAGGCCTCTCGGTTTTAATAAAGATGCCCTGCTGCTGATGGGTCCATTCGCAGATCATCAATGATATCTTTGCACCCATCTTCTTTCTTTTTCCCATTCATTACCCTTCGAAGGCTGTCTTCTCTAAATTCTCATGACTTTTATTATGTCCAGAATATTTATGTTTTCTTTGTTTAATCATCTTTACTAGCCAAATTTCTTCAACGTTGAATTGTTGTAGTATGGATATATCTGTTATTTATTGTGTCAATGGTAACTGAATTACCCTCATACAGCTTTTACACTAAACAGAAATGATTAGGGACTAAATTCTCATGTCAAAGGCCCGTGGTTTGAATCCTGTCACAGTAGCACCAGTCACCCAGCTATAGACAAGACTATGTGAAAGAAGAATAACGAAGGGCATCAGCAGAGAATCAGAATCGATCTGTGTTCAATCAATGTGTTATTGGCACCGTCACTCACCACACACAACGAACTGAGGTTAAAAGTCGAGCACATGTGGGAGTGGGCTGTATGAAAGGAGATCCAACCCATGTCAGTAGCAGTGTATGGCCGTCCTTCAAGTTCCATTTTTTTCAAACATTAGCATGAAGGTTCTTCATGTTAATACTTTTCAGACTACAGCATGGTCGTTTATATAAGTATATAGAATGTTAGAAGATAAAATAGACATCCCATCTGAGAAATGGACAATTAGTATGCATTGAGTTATCTTCTAAAGCAATCAGCTGTTGTGAGTAGAGTCCATTTACTTTGTCTCAATTTGTACGAGGGTCACGGTTAAGGTTGACAAGAAAATGGTGAGGTGAAAGAGAAATCACATGACAGATGGACAGTTGCGTTTTGTGTACTGTCGAAACATTTATGTAGATTAGAGTGTATTATAATGTTCTGATGGCGACCGTAGTCTGTCGGGAACATATATTACGTCGTGGAGATGGAAAGTACGTCTAGTCTTGTGTCCGTGGATTTATTTTATGCATTTGTCGTTCTCGTCATATCGTTCATTGACTCATCGTCACCCACGCATCATTAAAGTCATTTCAACTTTAAAGTAGCTGCTTCTGTAAGACTGTTGTCGTGAAGAGAGAATGGACGTTCCTGGGAACAAGTAAGCCTGTGAAGTGAATAACAAAACAGACGGAAAACAGACGCAAATACAGACACAAAAGAGCAGAACAGCCATGAATTAAAATGAGATAAAAGCTAACAGTAACACAAGAAAGAACATTGTAACAGTTGGCAACAGTGGAAATTTACAGGGAGATGGATAATAATAAGTAACAAGTTACATTTACTCATACGCAGAAGAGTAGAAGAGAGGATCCTGCTTTATGTTCTTCAAGATAACACTTCAAACAATGGAGAAAAACGTTTCAAATTTTCTCTTTTATTTATAATGATAGGTGTTATGCAAGAAGAAATCAAATGTTATGTTACAATGTTGCCATTCAGAGAGCAAAAGTAACAAATACAATAACATTGTGTTTGATGGCGGGTAGGAGCAAGGCTTTGTTATTTAGTAAATTTAATCAGTAACAGCAGTTACGGAGTTCCGGTACTGAGGCGGAACTGTCAGTGATTCTTGGACAATAGTTCTTATGGGTAGAATGAAAGGGAAGACAATCTAGGTATGGCAGAGACCAAGAGGGAGGGTTGATGAGGTTAAGAGTTGGAGTGGGTTGAAAGTGTGTAGCAGCATCAACTCTTATATGTTTTTATCATCTGAAAGTAATTTTTAAAAATGTATTTTCAATTGTCCTGTTGTAGGGTACGACATTACGAGAACACTGACTTTTTAAACTTTTGTAGAGTAAGACACTACAGGAGTACTGTCACTTTGCTACAACTGTTATTGAGTGAAAAAAAACTACAGAGGGACTGTCTTTAAAAAAATGATATAGAGTAAGACACTTTAGGAGCAATGTCTTTTTTATCTGTCATATAGTAAAACACTACAGGACTACTGTCTTTTTAAATATATGTTGTAAATTAAGACACTACAGGAGCACTGTCTTTTCGTTAAAACTGCTATAGTTTAAATCACTACAGGAGCACTTTTTTTAACTGTTGTAGAGCAATGCACTACAGGCGTTTGTCTTTTTATACATTTGTTCACTATAAACTAGCATTTGCTGTTGATGATAAATATACCAGAGTTCAGGAAGATATTAAGGTCAATAAACCTAACATTCCTGGACATGGAACCAAAATCTGTTTTTCTTAATTTTCTGTGGTAGGTGGCGGGGTGTGGACCTTAAACTAGAGCTACACAACAGTCTAAGATCAAATATCTTATAGAACAAGTAGTCATAATGTCGGTTACTGTCATCATCATCCGGTCTGCTAAACTAGATCCACCCCACGACAAAAAAACATGAATAAAGAAATATGCCAATAACATCCGCCATAAGGACAAATAGCAAAGACGTCAGCGCAGGTGTAAACGACATTTCTTTTTGTGACAGATCTAGGAACAGTGCCACACAGGAAGGTCGTATCAAGGACACAGGAAAATTACAAGTAATGTAGAACTTTCCTCATCAGTTTTTTAAAAGATAAATGTAAACCTAAAAGTTTAATGATAATTATGATTATGAGATACATTAAAAAATACCACTCATTATAACGAGGCGCAAATAAAATAATTTGTTTTCCAGACATGCCAGCTAAAGAACAAAGTCGAGCAAAGAACTTGGCCAGACATCTTCATCTCGATACAGGAGAAAATATAGGAGGACAGGAGAGCTGGAAACTGTACTGACTTAAATAACAGAGGAAACATGCTGGTGTATTTTACTGGAGTATAAAGAAAATGAGACAAAAACACTTACTTGTCAGACACGCGCACGCCGGTATAAGGTGTAAGGCTGGATTTTTCCAGGGCAAAGGCCGGCGTGATGAAAGTGAATTTGTCGCAAAATATGTTTATCCCATATGTCGTGTATTTCTGTAACACAACACAACGGTTCTAAATAATCCAACCAAAATGTTTAGCTTAACATCAGTTTAATGAAACAAATTTCGTTACGTATTTAAAGAACAATTTCAAATTAACACACATCTAAATAAACATAACTAAATATGGATACTCCCCTCCCTATCCTTATATTATCACCATTCTCTTTTCTCTCCTCAAACATTTATTCCCCCACGCCTTTCTATCTAATTTCCATCCCTCATCGTTTAAAAATAAAAAAGAAAGAAAGAAAGCTGGACTCATGTTGGATTTGTTTCTCATCCTATCTTAACATTTGATCATGTCGTGCGATCTGACCACAGTGAGAAAACAAGTAGTATTTAAGAGCATGGTGATCAGTCTCAATAGAGGCCCTACAGTATACAAAAGTCGACGTTTGCATTAAGTTAGAGTAAGCCAGTGTGATGGTCTGAGTTGCAGAAGCCCACAATAATGTTGCTGCGTTGCTACAAAGTAAAGATGCACTGTTAAGGAAATCATAAGCCGTGCTAGGAAAGAACCAGAGCTACCATCCCTTCCTACCTGACGTGGAACATCTTCAAATACTCGATACGTTCGTAAATATTTTTCCTGGTTGATTAGCAATTTCTTCTCTTTTATGATTCCTACTTAACTATCCCCCCCCCCTATTTAAACAAACCTCCAAGACCAATCACGAAGTCTGCTCCCCCTTAACACTGAAAGCTATCTGAGGACTGAGACAAAAATATTTTTTAAAAAGTCAAGAGAAGAGAATAAAAAAACGAACACACGGACGATCAGACTTCATAAATGATTGTAGAAATATAGATCCTGGTACAACATTAAAAACTGCTATTGATTTAACACATTTTAAAACATATTTTGTTTTTGTGTGACTGTTCTGACCTTTTGCCAAAAGATGTCCTTAAAATGTGTCTTACTGGGAGTGTTAGGTCTCAGTAGACATGAATGTGATGCTCATTTAGAAGAAGACATGGATATACTAATTTATGTATGATATTTTGAGACCAATTTATATGAATATGAAACAGAAATATCTTGATAGCTACACATATGAATATAATATTAACGTTTTGTCTACGTCTATCTGAGTTAGAGATGTAGGTGAATATAGTGTCAGAGAGTTGCGTATGCCACGAACCTAAGTGGGCCAAACCAATAGTTACAGAGTGTAGCAGAATAGAAATCAGACTGAGTAGTGCTTTTAAGTTCGTGAAGGCGTTATACACCAAAAAATACCAGACTCATTGGATATATCACACCAGAGGGATTGTATCCTTTAGAGCATTAAAAGTTTAATATTCTGAACAGACTGATGAGAGAGGAATACTGAAGGGACAACAAAAGAGTTGTGTTGACGATTTTCAGCACGACATTACGGTGTAAATGTAGAAGGAATTGCATTTCAGAATTATATATATAACATATATAATATATGGATATGATAGTGGATAGATGTGTATGTCGATATGGTTTTAGAAAACAAAACAAGTGACTGGTACAAAATATGTATACAGAGGAACAAAACATTTATGACAATTGCGATGGAAAAAGATGTGAACATGAAATTAATAGTTGTATATATATATACATATATATATGAAGTTACCCCTTGGTTAGTGTCTTTGCAATCGGCCCATCCACCAACAAAGTAATTTGTATCGAATTCAAATTCATCTGTACAGCCCACAATATGCTCAATTTCGTCACGTCTCAGATTTTCTACTTCTGTTATGTTGAAGAAGTGTGGTGGTTCTCTAACGAGATAGAGTAATAGTACAGTTTATCTATCTATCTATATATCTATCTATCTATCTATCTATCTATCTATCTATCTATCTATCCATCCGTGCGTTTGTCTGTATGCCTTTCTGTCTGTCTGCGTGCCTTCTGATGAATAGTTCGCTGTCTTATAACTTCCACTACGAGGGAATCACAGGCATCAAAACACTCTCTCTTCTGAAATCTCAAATTTATGAAACATAAAGGTATTTTTTTTCAGTTAGAACAGGTTAGAATTTTGTGTCTCATCTTGTGGAACTTCCTGTTATGAAATGTGCGTAGAAAATAGACAATACAACACTCTCAGTGTATACATTAGTCTATACTGCGTATATCGTCAATATGTTCATCATGGCTAACATACGTGATGAACTCAAGGTGAAAGACTATATGTAGATAATACAGTTTTTGCTCTCGTTGCCATAAGCGAAGATTACGTTATCCATATCAAACAATGTAGTGAAAATGTTGATCATTATCATGGTATGGTATAGATGTAGCATGGACTTGTAAGTAATGATTATATTATTATTAGTAGTAGTGGCAGTGGTATGAATATTATTATTAATGTTATGATGATAACTACTACTGCCATTTTCGTAATACATTATTATTATCACTGATACGTAGAAAATAGATTAGAAGTGACGGAAGGTGTGATAACCGTTGGGGAGGTAAACTCCCGCGACATGATATTACTACAGGACGCTCGGAAGAGTACTGAGAAGAGTAGATACTTAGAAGACGCTGACAATGAATACGGACAAAGAGGATTCGCTCAGATAACTATAGTACAGAAGAGATAGACACGGTGAAAAGCGAGGACACAATAAAACCTCCGACATGAAAGAACAAGATACATGACTTAGATAAATGACAATTATATAGACGGATTTCACGCAGACACGCATGCCATGGTTACTAATCTTAGGACCCTATTTGCTCACGTTTTTGAAATAAAAGAGTAGACTGACTCGGCCAGGGGACCAATTAAATATTTAGATGCTTGTCTACTGGACAAATGACTTACGACATATAAGTCAGGGGGATACGAAAGAGACAAGAGGCAAAGACCTGGGAGACACAAACAGAAGAAGAAACCAAGAAGAACATACATAGATATGCAGGGGATTAGTTTAGAACTAGAGTTCGTTTTATGACAGGCAGAAATGGTCTCAAGTTCGAAAAGTAATAATTTTAGTGAATAATGCAGAAGATCGGATACATTTTTAAACTTTGTGTAAAGTGATTCAGACGAAGAATTAATTGACCACGTGTTGTAGATCTACTATAGTATGAGCAAGCGGAGACATCAGGTGGCGTGACAATCGGCCAGCAGCACCAGCGTAGGCACATGGCCCGCTCACATATTCTCAAGGTTTATCATTGGGTATGCTAATGAGCTTGGGATCACGTGATCTGGACGCGGTTAGATTTTTTCTAGACAATTCTCGTTCCATTCATGCAATGGCGGAGCAGCGTATTGTATCTACGGGAGAGTATATCTTTGTCGTGTATAAATAGATTTGTAAATTCAAGTTATTTCAGGTGTCGTTAGTATGTTTGTTTTGTCAGCTATGATATAAGAGCGCTGCTCCAGCTGCCTCGTTCGTGTGAGTCATAATTTGTCAGTGATTGTGTATGTCAGGTGTTATCACGTAGTATATGGCGTCAGCAGTCGTAAGTAGTATATGTTTAGTACAAATAGCATTCTGTAAAAGGGAAAGATATTAGATATGAAAGCACATATTGCATGGCATGTAAGATGTTGCTTGTATTCTCTTGAAGCTTAAGTTGTCATGTAATTTGATATATATGAGAGGTTAAGAGATTGTTGTAGATTGCCTTGAGAGGCAATTCTTTATGATGTTTTATAAGAATCACTGAACTACGAGGGGAAGTCACTGAGTGACTCGCAATGTTTGTTACAAAAAACTAAAAGCGACAGTAATATGAAAACTGTTAATTTTGAACCTACGTTATCCATATTTCTCAACGTAATCGCCACCAACATTGATACATTTGTCTTATCGTGTAATCAGTGATGCAATACCCATGGCGTAAAATATGGGTCCGATTTCTGAACCATTTCTTTTACTTCTGTGTCCACCTCTTCGTCACTCAAGAACTTCCCAACCCAACTGGATAATTTTCTCTTGGGTTAATCGAACCGTATATGATCTAGCATTGTCATGAAGGAGAAGCATACCTCTAATCACCAGACCTTTCGTTTTCTCCGAATTGCATCCCGCAGCATCGACAGAACTTCACAGTACGATACAGAATTCACACTGTCGCCATACATCTGGAACTTGGTTAACAACACTCCTTGATAATCCCAGAACACTGTCAGAATATTCTTCCCTTCAGCAGAAGGATCTTGAATTTTTTTTTTTTTTTGCTCATGGCGATGACGGGGGTTTCCACTGCATTAAGTGGTACATTTAGTGATGCACTCAAGATTTGTCTCCAGTAATAATCGTTTAGAGCATGTCTTCACCTTCATATGCGTAATGACAGAGTAGCTGCAATGATAATCAAGATTGGTTCATATTGTGTTCATCATTCAGATTCAAATTGCTCATGCATTAATCTGTAAGCTAAGCCATAATAAAATCCGATTGCACTTGCTACACTGTCTATCGTTACCTGTATATCAGCTCTGATAATCTCATTCACACGTTGCACAATCGCTTCTGTTGCAATCTGAACAGGACGGCCAGTCGGACTTTGTCAACAATTTCGGTGTGCCCTTGATAATTTTTTACCCAGTTATAGACCGCTTTATGTGATAAACACTTTTCAACATAAACTGTAATCATTTCAGTATGGATGTCCTCAACTAAATGTCCTTAGTCCCCAAAATCGCATTTCACTTCGCTGTTCTTCTTTGGTACACACTAACAGTTGGGTAGCCATTTTGTTATTGCTTTTTTGCGTATGCGCACGTAACTCCAAGCGCCCCTTACACACAACTATTATAAAGTTAGATGATGGTACTATCTAAGAATATATTTTTAAATACTACATGATAAACGCCACTAATAAAATATTTCAATATTCGAGTTACTTGGGGACTTCCCCTCGTATGTATCATAAAATGTATAACATGTTTTACGCAAGCTATGTAGGCATAGTATCGAGTTACATATAGTTTTATTTAGAAATAAATAGTTCGGGTCGGATTTTATACGCCTGTTGTTGGAGTCATGATTATCTGTAAGAGATGAACGATAGGATGGTACTTAGATAATATCATTATAAGAAACTGTACGATTATAGGGGGTTGGAACGAAGCAAAATATCATGGGTTGAGAATATAGTTGGGGCGGGCAATAGAAAAGTAGGACCACGTTGGCTCCAGTCTATTTGTAGTTTAAAGATTAACCGTGCTCCCGAATTAGAGATAAATGTTTTGATGGTTGGGCTGTGAACATAAAGGGAAAATTGTGATTTTCACCCGGTCACAGAGTGTTTGTCACATACCCATATCCATAAGAATAACTTTAAGACATCTTGAACAATGGTCCATTTTAACAAAGGTTACGTTTTGGGGTTAAGTATGACGTTATTCATACAAATAAACCCTATTAAGAAAATAAACTACAAAATATTTCTTACAATCGCACAAAAGTGGAATTGTTATCGTAGCATGTGTAGAGTAGTTTAAGTTGAGAACATTGAGAAGTATCGCCTCTGAAATACCTCTAGAGTTTGATTTTGTGAAGAATGATCACGTGCTTAATGACTTGTATATTCCATTGCATCTGATTCCAAGTGATGTTGTCAATAATATACCTGAGACCTTATTTGTCAGAATTAAATGAATTCAGTGAACTTTTCATCGGATTTTTTTTCTAGTTGGTGTTGTAATGTTTGTGAAACCTAATCTAGACAATAGGAATCAGGATATGCGTGAAGATAATGTCCACATTAATCAAATAACATCTTCTTCAGTCACCAATATATAATTCGCAGTTTAAAATTGTTATACAGAGAAGACATGACTTAAAACAAATAAAAAGATTCTAGTCAGACTCCACCAAGTTAAGAACCACCGCAAGCTCTGTCCCTCTATCCAATTAAAACTGTTACTAGAAGCATCATGAAGAAGTGGGATAGAGTGTTGGACAGTTCAAAATCTCTGACCTAAATAACTGTACTTTCACAGCAATACAGTTTTCTCCACAGTGTGATCACTGATAAGCCAAACATCGTCATAATGTGTATGCAACCACATTAGTTTGGCGTGTATTCTTCTTCAAGTTGGGGCATTAGACTTTAAAACAGACATCGGCGATTACAGAAAGATAAAAGGAAATACTTTTCCTTATAATTACAGAACAGCTTACTTGTCGTGAACAGTAGCAGTTGGGAAATGTAATTACAGTAATCCTTCAGAAAAGATGACAACAAATATTGCTTTGTACACGCAGATAAGAAAATATCAGTGTAATATTTAGTGAATGTCAATAACAGATTTACGAAAAAGATTCATATGGCAGTATGTTCTTATTTTTCGAGGACAAAATAAATAAATAATAAGAAAATACATTTTTAAATTTGAAAAAAATCCCTTTAAAATCTCTTGCCGACGGAAGGTCAGTGGTCGGTTTCGCATTAATGCGGATAACTTTTTTTTCGGGACTACATGAACTATAGTCTATCCAGCCTTAAGAAATGGGTACCCGGTGTTTCTGTGTCAGTACAAATACAGCGAGGACTAGTGTAGGGTCTTTACCTCACAATGCATTAGTGGACTAGAAGTGTGACAGCTCACAATGACGACGTGAAAGTGTCACATTATTTTTTTTTATTTCTACCATTGGTAGACGTTTTTTTTTCTTCATAAATTCTATGAAATTGTCTGAAGTTTTAGCAATAATAATTAGATACAACTAAAACTGTGGAACACTTCTTAGCATAAAGCTATGAATGTCGTGAATATTTAACTTACTATACGGACCACACGATCAGAGTCTAAAAACACAATATTATATTTTGCTGAAATACGGAGAACCAATCAGAGAACCGAAAGCAGACTGAGGAAATGTGAAGGACGATACAGCAGGAAAAGTTTAAGAATACACTGGGAAGAACACATGACAAACGAGGAAATAACCAAACTAACGGGCATTCAGAACATTACTAAAGAGATCAAAATACAAAGATGGAAAGGACTGGACCATTCCATATGAATGTAGAAGAAACAAGACTCCTCTATACCGCCTTGACTTGGACAGCTCAAGGGAAAAGAGAGAGGGGCAGGCCATTGCGGACATGGAGACGCACAATACAGGAAGATCTGAAGGAAGCAGGAAAGACATGGTTTGAGGTATCTCGACTTCCTCAGGACAGGATTGTCTGGTACACCTTTACTGATGCCTTAAACTCAGATGGGAACACAGAGGAATGATGATGATGATAATGATGATGATGATGATGATGATGATGATGATGACATTTGAGTTTTGAAAAAAGATATGCGCACCATTTTTGCTGAATGACGTCGTCATTGTCTCGTTAATATTGATAGTGACGTGCTAGAAAATCACCAAAACTATAGAAAACAAGCTGAATTCTTTCTAGATTAAATGTTTACGAAGAACTAATAATATTTTGGCCAAACACAGTAAGAAATAGCAGTTTAGTGGCAGAACTGCAGATGAAGCCACTGACAGCAAATACTGAGGACAGGCGCTAGCGATGGCTAGGATATGTACTAGGGATGACTGACGACTCACTAACAACAATTGCAGTAAGATAGATAGCCACAACGGATTAGAAGTAAGGGTAGACCTAAGTAGACATGGATAGGATCGACAGAAAGGATGTTGAGCAATAGAGGGCTCACTGGGCAAGAGCGGGAAGAAGGCAAAGGACAGGGCAATAAAAATAAGAGACTAATGTGGATACAACAACATGGAACAATTCCCCACACAGCCCGTCAGTCCATGGCTATGCTGCGACAAGCATTTCCCAATCGTCTTATTTCCAGATTTGAGGATATTCATTGGCCGGCAAGGTCACCGGATTTATCGGCCGCAGACTTCTTTTTGTGGAGGTATCTCAAGAACACGGTGTATGCTAGTCGACCAGTCAATTGCAGACCTAGAAGATCGAATCCGACACTGTATTAAAAGTATTCATTTGAACATGTTAAATGGGTTTATGCCTTGCTGAATGAATCAAATGTAATGGCGGTCATCTAACCGTATTAATTTTCAAAACCTAAATATGATTGTCAGTAATAATAAACATACCCACTTTTCTGAGTTTCATTTCAGTTCTTTTAACCGCAAACATGTATAACGCTTATTTATTTTCTAGAATACAGCTATGTTTTATGCCGGATCCTATAAAGAGAGGGACATTTAAGTGTTCTTTAAAGTGTTGTTAAAAAATAAATTTAACTATGACGTTGCAATAATTGATGTGTTAACTGCTGTCAAACTGGTACTAGTAGATTTAAGTGGAGGTTTCTGTGCAGTTTTGCCGTAACAAGTAAAGAGGGGAAAGAAAAAAAGAATAAAAAAGTACCAAGAAAAAGCAGCAATAATGAAATGCTTGTGAGAACAAAAAGACAGCCTTGTTCCTTATCAATTCTCTTTTTCATTTCTTATGTCCTCTTCACTTGTTCTACTAGACTTCCTCATGTGTTCTGTGAGACAGCATATATCAACACGGCTATTTCCCTACTCTTCCACCGGCGTCTTACATCCTCCCCCTGCTCTAGCCTCTAGCTGACCGTGTTCCATGTTTGGCTGCATCTCTGATTCCTCATATTTCCTATACCACATGTAGCCATTCTCTGCTGATGGTCCTCAGACAGAGAGAGCGACAAAGAGAAGAAAGAAAGAAAGAGAGATTGATCTTTATTTCAAAAGGGTTAAGAATTGGGCACGCAGGCCCGTCTGACATTCTGCCCTTTATCTTACATCTTTCACTCTATTCCAGACATTCTACAAATATGCTGTTCATATAACAAACATAACTAACATTGAAGCTGAGAGACATAAAATAAAATATAACATTTACGTTTCGCTCTTAAACATTCACTCAGAACAGAAGTAATTACATACGTTATAAATGACTGTCTACTAAACAAAATTTTCGGGACTATTCAGAAAATAATTAATTGTATTCAGTGTCTGTAAGAGCAGTTTAAGATAACTTTTAAGTTTTATAATTCATGGAGGCATGTAGTCCACATTAAATAGATATTGGGAAAGCTTGTAGTTGTAGGAAGGAGTTTAATTTATATTTTTTTATATAGGATAGGAGGGTATTCCAAAGATGAGCAGCAGAATAACTAAAGCTTTTCTTGTAAAGATCAAGTCTATGTTTTGGAAGACATGTGTTGTTCAAGCGTTGGCCGCACTTTGGGCTAAATTTAAACAGATTCCATAGATACGGCGGGGCATGCCGTGAAAGAATGTGATGTAATAACTTGGCTTTGTTGAAGAGGAACCTGTTCTTAAGAGGTAGTATTTTGATACGTTTGTGATGATTAGTTGTTTGTGCTTGATATTTGTCACTAATAAGCTTTACTGCTCGCTTTTGGAGTGAGCAAAGCCTCTTTGTATTTGGCACTAAGCAACCATGCCAAACTGTTGAGCAATAGTCTAAATGTGTTTGTATATGAGATATGTAGTATGTCTTCCTAGTGTCTTGATCGATGAAGTGCTTAATTTTAGCTATTTGGTATACTTTTTGTGCGATGAGTTTTGTTAGATATTGCACATGAGAGTTACAGGTCAGATGTTGGTCAATAATAAGACCTAGTGTTTTGTGCTCGCTAACGTTTTCTATCTGTGATGTTTCTGTACAGAGCCGAAGTGTTGTTTTTGTTGCGTTTTGTAGTTTCTGTCTTGTTGTTATGAGCATTGATTTTGTTTTATCGGTGTTTATAATCATGCCATTATTTTTGCTCCATCCAATTAAACTGTATAACTCGACCTGAAGAGTTGATTCTAGATTAACACAATCGTAGTCACTGGTGTAGACTGTGCAATCATGGGCAAAAAGGTCACAAGAAGAGCGTTTAAGATGAAATGGAAGATCATTGATTTAGATCGCAAAGAGCAACGGGCCTAGAATAGAACCTTTCGGAACACCAGTGTCAACTTTAGCAGAATTTGATAGAGAATTGTTGAAGAATACTACCTGTTGTCTGTCTGAAAGAAATGATGCAATTAATTTTATTAGGTCAGGGTGCAGTCTATAAGTCTTTATTTTTCTTACAAGAATATCGTGGTCAGTCATATCAAATGCCTTTTTAAAGTCGACAAAGATGGCACCACATAGTCTGTCGTCATTTATGTTTACTAACCAGTTTTATGTCATTTTGGTAAGAGCTGTGTGGCAGGAATGATTGGGTCTAAAGCCTGACTGACTGTCTATGAGTAAATTGTTCTCTTGCATGTGTCGTAGAGTTATTTTTTATATGTTTTTCGAGTGGTTTTGATAATGACGATAATATTGATATTGGTCTATAGATGGTAAGATTGTTGGATGGGCCACATTTAAAGCGAGGATACACATTAGCAGTTTTAAAAGCCTCAGGGAAATAACATTTTGCAATGCACTGGTTGTAAATATATGTTAGTGTATGTGAAATGACAGGTGCAGCATAACGTAATATCTTATTACTAATATCATCAAGCCCAGCTGTATTGTTGTTTTTTAAGGTAAAGAGATAACTGTGAACTTAACTGACTGTTAAGAATGGAATGTGTAACTGTTTAAAATCAGTACATCTCCTGTCCAGAAATGTTTGTAGTTCATGCAAGTCGCACACAGGAGCTGATATTGATGATTTAAGAACGTTGATTTCTTCTCTGAAATGTGTACTGATATGTGCGCTAGTGTATGCACGATTGATGGTTTGAGAATCAAATTCTTTTCTTTTATTTTATAGGGTATTTATGGCTTTCTAAATTTATTTACTGTCTGATTTATTCTCTATTAGATTCCTGAATTAATTTTTTGTTTCTCTTGTCTTATTAAGTATTGAACTTTGTTTCTGAGTGAACGGTAGGTCATTAAGTCCTTGATTTTGTGCGCACGGTCACTTTCTCTCATGGATTGTAATATTTCAGGTGTTATCCAAGGTGACTTCGTCTGGTGTTTTACTCTCACCTCTTTCATGGGGACATGTTTGTCTAATATATATCTGAAGATCCTTAGCCTATTCTATTGCCTCATCAGGGTCAGTTAGTTGGTACACGTGTGTAAGTGAAGATTATTGTAAATCATTAAGGAATAATTCTAGATTAAATTTTCTGAAGCTTCTAAATTTCATACTGATGTGATTGTGTTTAGGAAGTTTATACCCCTTTCTTGTCCACATACAGCAGACTGGGTAATGATCACTTAACGAAGTATGAGGGATGTTACATTCAATGATGTTTTCTGGTTGGGTTACATATATATGGTCTAATAATGTGGATGATACTTTTTTTACTCTGGTAGGTTTGGTGTTAATTTGGCAAAGATTATCTTATCTTATATCTTATATCCTTCCCGTGCCGTTAGACGTCACATAGGGCTCGCAAAGTAGTTTGCCAATTTTTCCTGTCTTCGGCGAGTCTTTCAACCTCATCAAAGGATTTTATGCCTGTTAACTTGGCCTCTCTTAATAATGTCCTCTTCAGAGTTTCACGCGGTCTGCCCCTTTTTCTTCGGCCTGTTGTGTTCCACTTGATAGCTTGTTTTGGGATTCTCTGATCATTTCTTCTCATCAAGTGACCAACATATGTCCATCTCCTTTTCCTGATCACCCGTGAGACTGGTTGTTGTTCAGTCATCTGTCTTATCTCTGCATTGTTCTTGAATTCATTCCACTTGATGCCGAGTATTTTCCTTAGGCATTTGTTTTCAAAAGAGTCTAATTCCATATGTTCTCAAGATTCTTGAAGATTGATGCTGCTTTTGCAATTCTGATCCTAACTTCCTTTCTAGTGTCACCATCCTGGTCTATGTAGCTGCCAAGGTATGCAAATTGATTGACTTCTTCAATATCTGCCCCTTCTATGTGTATTTTTCCATTTTGATTGATGGGAATTTTCATTATTTTTGTTTTGTCCTTGTTAATTTCAAGTCCTATTTTGCTAGCCAGTGAAGATAGGCTATATGTTTTTTCTTGCATGGGATTCACATTATTACTGATAAGAGTTATGTCATCAGCAAAATCAAGATCTTCTAGTTGGGTCCCATGTACCCAGTCAATACCTGTGTTACCTGTGCAATATTTTTTCATTATGAAGTCTATTGTAATCCCAAAAAGTAAAGGAGACAGTATACATCCTTGTTTCACGCCTGTTTCAATCTGGAACCATTCACTCATCCCTTCTTCTATCTTGACTGCACAACCATATCCATTGTATAAGTCCTTAATGATGTTGACAATTTTAGATGGTATTCCATATAGACATAAAATTCTCCATAATGAATCTCTGTGTATGCTATCAAATGCCTTCTTAAAATCTATGAAATTCAGTATTAATGGTTTTTGCTTTTCAATATGTTCTTCAAGTATTATTCTGAGAGTAAAGATCTGGTCGAGACAGCTTCTCCCTTTTCGAAATCCTGCTTGTTCTTCTCTCATTGCAGTATCCACTATATCTTTGAGTCTATTCAAAATGACCTTGCAAAATTCTTTTGACACAACTGATATTAAGGTTACTCCTCTCCAGTTTTTACAGTCACTAAGGTTGCTTTTTTTGTATTTTAACAATGATTCCCTTCTTCCAATTAGAAGTATGTGACAACTACAAAGATTATAGGATACTATAATATTGCTCCAAGTTAGATTTGATTGTGTTAGATCTATTTTTAAATCTCCAAGAATGATAATATCTTTGAATCTAAAGGTTGAAACCTCATCAATCATAGTCGTGAAGTGATCGTACCACAGAGATGATTCATTTGGAGTATGGTACAAAAGTCCAATAATTAATGGACTCTGGTTTCGCATTTTAACTTTCACCCAAATACACTTTACCTCTGATGATTCGAGGTCTTCTCTACGACTAAACTGGATAGTTGTGGAGACATACATTACTAGACCTGTTTCTAGTTTCCTGGTTGGGTCACGCCGGATCAGGTTAAAACAGTTAATTGTAATATCTTCATCGGTTATGTTCCTATTTAAACGGCTTTTAGAGAAGCCAAAAATGTGGAAATTTTGATGTAATATATGTCTTCAGGAATTTTACCTAATAGGTGATATACATTCAGATGACCTAATCGAAGTCCTTCTTTATGTAACCATTTTTCGGTAGGTGGGGTCATTTTATTTTCCCGTCTCTTGTTACTGGTTTGAAAATAATTCCTGTTATGATACTTAATAATGAAGTAAATAAATTGTTAATACTACACAGACACACTCTATATTAAACTTTCAACTCGTACACAACTCACTAGCTGAAATAACTGGAAGATGAAAGAGAGACGCGTCTAACTACTGAATAATTAAAGGTTGAAATATGTGAATTCACTAACAAGTTGAGTAATTAAGTATATAGTTCTCACACATACACAGATACAACTCACAAACTGCAACGACCTATAGAAAGTTTACAAGAATTAGTAAAATATATACAAAAGAAAAGGGGCAAGAAATTAAATGCAATAATAAAACGTAAAAATTCTAAATAAACGTAAGAATGAAGATATCAGTCACTATGTCTTGCTGAGTAATAATTCTTTTTCGACATTGCGGGTTGAAGGTTACAGTTTGTGATGGATTACGATGATACTGCCATCAGTTTAAGGCATGTGGTGTCTGTAAGGTACCATGCCATGTGAATTATGCAGAGATAACATATAGGCATGACGCAAGGCTGCAGGGCTAAATTGCAACAAATACTGCAGCTCCAGATTTCTTTGAGGATGTTGCATGGAACGTGCTTGTATGTTGAGCTCTTCCAATGAGCTGTGTGACTGTGGAAGAATCCTGACGTTGTTGAGGCTCGTATCGGCTCGTCTGACCGTCTGAGGCTTACGTGAGGGTAGGGGTGGAAACATTGTGTCATAGTATGTGGTTTGCTGTGGAACAGGTGGTGCAGATTTGGAGGTCCCTATAGTTTGAGTGCTCAGGGTAGAGCTGGCATTATGGGGGTTTTTTGTTGGACGTGGGTGATGTTTGTGGACATCCAACTGTACTACGTCTTTCTGTAGTGTACGTTCTGGAAACTTCAGTTTTTTGGCAAGGATGCTGGTACCAAGTTTTGATGTATGTATGTGGTCCCTGTACATCCGTTTCTTCGGGGCACCAGAGGCTGAGATGAAGAACACAGTGTGGTCTATGAAGACAATGTTGTTAACACGACAGTATGACTGAAGTGCCTTGTTGTTGATGTCTACCAGGCGGCGTCCAGGACCGGAGCAGGGTGGAATGATGGAAGATAGGAAGATGGCTACATTCTGATACTTTTCCTTGATGGCGGAAGTCAAAGCCTGCATGTCGGAACTTCTGATGTTCTGGACATTCATGCTGTCATTTATGCCAACATGTACGGAGGTTTTCCTCACGCCCTGGTCTGTATTAAAACTTCTCAGTGTTTGCGTTATTTTCGCAGTACCAGGTCCCGGTACTGCAACTACTGAGACAATGTCTTCGTCTGCTATGGACATCCGCTCGCTATACACGCCCTTTAGCAGAGAATTCCTAATTATTAAATGTGTTGTGCTGTCCGTGATTTTGTGAATGGAAATTTGCTGCGTATTTCGTTCACGTTGTTTTTAATTAGATTGTGACTGGAGGTGGGATGCCTTGTTTGACGGAGATGATTGTTGCGTCCTGTCTGTCTGCTGAGTATCTGGTACAGAGATTTGTTGTAGAGCGTCGAATCTGTTGGTGATCTTGACTTCGATGGGGTACTCGTATTTTGTGATATGCTGGTCTTGCTCACCTGATAAAGAGGCACTGACACTCTATTGTTGTTGGTTGTTTTTCTTGTGAAGTTTCTTTACACCGGCTGGCGACGATGACTGAGCCTTCGGTTTCATGTTGAGATTAGTTTGACTAGCAGCTACTGACTGACTGTGACTACCAGCTTCTGTCTGGATGTTTTTCTGTAGTTTTCTACTACTGCGGTTTTCGCTGTTCGTTGATTGAGTGAGCAGCTTTAGCTTGGTATTTCCTTCTCTCAACTGTTCAACCTCTTTTTTTGATATTGTCATTCTCCTCACTGAGTGACTTTACAACTTCCGACTTCATGTCACTGATGAGTATTTTCAAGAAGTCTTTAATAACGTCTGTGAAGTCATGACCACAGAGACAAGTAAGTAGCTTTGTATCTGTACCAACAGCTTGATGAGAACTAACAGTCTCACTAAGTCTTGGTACATTGCTCTCCAAATATTCTTCGGAATTGGGTTCTGTTTACATCAGTTTCGCTAGAACTGTTAGCTGGGTTGTCTTTAAAGGTGTTTGAAGACAGTGGAGCTTTCTCAGTAGAAGCTGTTGCTTATTGTTCTACTGCAGTATCTGGAATTATTGGTTCTTCTGCAGCACTTGTTGGTAGTAATTCATGTTTGCTGGAGGCTTCCTTGCTGGTGATAATAACAGCGTTTTCTGGCACATACTCTTCTGCTGTCATGATTTCCATTCTACCGTCAACTATGTCAATAGACTTCTTTACAGGACTTGCAAAACTTTCGTCCATGTTTGTAAGTGATGTATTTGTTCATCTGAGTTATCTGCTAGAGGGAGCTGACTGGCCATCACTTCCTTGACTGTGTTTATGTCTCCTTCTTGCAGGTCCATAAACTGTTTTGTTAGCCAGGATTCAACGGCCTCGGCGTCATCTTGTACCACTTCGTTCTTGGTGTGGTAAAGATGAACTGTGAGGACTGGTGTTTTTATGATGTCCTCAACATTAGCGCCTAGCTTGTCATACCTCTCCTCTCTTTCTGCTTGATAGACCTTCCTAAGGGCTTTCCTCAGGGACTCGTACTGAAGTGTGTTGGGACATGTCACAACGGCACAGTGTCCCTCGTTGGTGTATTTTATTTTAAGCCTGGTGGGTTACTGCGTTTCTTTAGCTTTGTTCCCACGGCTTTGCGTTTGTTTAGGATATAGTTCTTTGTTGTGGGGAGACCATCCCACCGGCTGGGCTTGTTCGTCACCTCACAGATTAAACCTTCTGTCCCGCATTCTATCATTGTTACATAATGTCCAGATTAAACAAACAAAACATTCTGCTTGACACTGGACAGACCGCGTGGCTTATCGAAAAATGGTGGTGAAAACTGGTGACCACAATGATCTTAGAAAACGATTGTCTTACTGGAATTTTATGAAATAATTCCACAAATTCACATATTTTGAATAATTTTCATAACCCAAATGAACACACAGTTTCTTCAGAAATCCAACAATATAACCATCATTGTCCAATTATTTGAAATAATACACAAAATAACTGAAAACTCAGGAGCGAGAAATTACACGTCCTATCGTGAACAACGTGAGAGAGAGAGAGAGAGAAAGAAAAGATAGAGAGAGAAAGAGGAGAGAGAAAGAAAGAGGGTGAGAAAGAGGAGACAAAGAGTGAGGAAGAGAGAGAGAGAGAAATAAAGAGGGACAGAAGGAGAGAGAGAAAAAAGCGAGAAAAAGCGGATGGGATATAAGTATATGTGGTGGTGTGAACGAAGAAGAAGAAGAAGAAGTTTATGTGCTTGTTTTTACCTGTTTGCTGTCCTTTTTTATAATAAAGACAATATTGCGCTTTTATCGTTACCTGAATAACTGTTTCATTGTTCCTACTCCATATACTTAACGTTTCTTTCTTCCTATGGTACCAGTGTCGCTTATTGTGTGATTTTCACCATTTTATTCATCTATTATTGAGTTATTTGAACCATGATATTCATATTTTTAGTGACTTTCGTCTCCCTCACACAATACTTTTACATGATCAAACTCAAATACTCACTTGTAGAAACTGGGTCTTGTTATGTTGTATGTTTCCATGGTTATAACTCCTGGACTAGTTTCCTCTACACTTTTCAAGTGGACACGTTTAGTGACTCCATTGACTGCCTCAATAAAGTACATGAGTGGTTTCTGAAAGACATGTCATTCAGCCTTCGATGAACAAACTCGAGTTTTAAAATGCTGCTAGTCGGGTAGAAGGGTGTTGGGCACATAAATATAAGACAAAACAAACACAACATGGAGGAAAGTGAAGAGAAAAGTAATTAAACCACCTCACCAAACATAAATGAAGTATTTAGGTCAATTTCAACATCTAAAAGTTACAATACCATTAATTTTTTCAGCTTGAGATTGGTCACTGTAGAGCTTGCTGACACATAACTTTTAGACGAACATTTAGATCTTGATTCTTATCACTTCCTGCCTGCAGGTGTAAAATTGTTTAGGTTGAGAGAAACTTAGTTCAGCAACGATCAGAAAACATACAAGCATTCTCTTTCAGGGTGCAAGTTGGCTATAGTCCAAAACTCTACACAGTGACATAAAAACTTGCTGTAAGAACTAACATATATTTTAGATTGAGTGAAGAACAAAGTGAACTGATGAACTTCTGTTCCAAGGTGTCTTATTGACAATTGAAAGTTATCCAATTTTGAAGCAGTGAGCTTGTATTTGGCATCACACATACATGGAAAAATAAGTGAAATATCGAAGCAAATCTATCATAAAGAAGAGGATACCGCAAAGTCATCAATGACTTCGCAATGTGGCCATATATTGTAACGTGATTAGCGAAGAACCACGAGTTTATGACCTGCTACTGACAAACTGAGCAAAAAAGAGAGCAATAAAAGGAACGAAATAATCATGTCCGTTTCAAGACCTCAACTAGAAACAGTTTTCCATCTTGGCATAAATAGTTCATCTGATGAACACACGTTTAATCTACAACTGCATAAGTCAATAGTATATTTAAAAGAATGACTATTAGAGTTAGACTTGAAATTCGGTCCATAGAAATTATTACTTATATATGTAATGCATTACAAAAAATACAAAACCGATTACGACATTTCTTGTCACATAAGCAGAATTAGGGCACTATGTTTACTAGTTTACAGGCAAATATTAGCCCATTCATATGTGTACGTTCTGTATGTATTTGCATAGGCAAAACTCATATCAAAACATAGGCAATAATGATAATAGAAAAAAACGTATCTAAGACATCAAAATATAGGAAGTACTGGTGTAGGGGGTGAGATAAGAACTAGTTACCCAGATAGTTTCGCAACACTAAGCATAGGAATGAGGGTCAGCAACTTTCTAGTATTCGAGGTGCGCAACTCCGAGAAAACCGGTCCATCGATCCAGAATATATTACTTTATTTTAACAGCTCGAGAGTAGTATACCGAGCACGTAGATCGGAGGAGGTTATGTTTTCGTCCAAGTAAGAATGAGTATGTTTATTCGACGATGAAAAAACATTGATGTGCTGGATTAGTATGGGTTTATGTTCTGTGATGTGGACGTGTGCAAACTGTGCTGTCGAGACCTCCGATCAATCCCGACATATTCAGTTATTGATTGAGATAATAGCAACAGTACATGAATAATCATAGTCTCGTTAAAACGGTATGTTCTATGTGAGACTTTAGATATTGTGTTAATATGCAATGATAGTTTGTCATCTGCAAATAAATATACGTTAATGAATTGAATGCATATACATTGTCATGCCATTTTTATTGCTAACAGTTCAATTTGATTACAATGATAACAATATAAACCAATGATCCAATGATGTAGAAATGTATTCATGATTTTCATTCGTCACGTGTAATGTGTAGATGCAGCATGTCTAATCATCAATCAACATGTACATATTAAAGTACTAAAACACTAGATAACACATTATACAATATAAACTTCATAAAATATTCATCCATTATTAATAATCAGATAAACTGAGAAATAGACAAAGAGACACTTAGGCAAGAGCAAATTCAGAGTAACTATAAGAGAGACTAAAAGACAAGCAGATAAGTATGCAGACAGACAGATAGATAGATAGATAGATAGATAGATAGATAGATAGATAGATAGATAGATAGATAGATAGATAGATAGATGGATGGATGGATGGATAGATAGATAGATAGATTTCGCAGTACCAGGTCCCGGTACTGCAACTACTGAGACAATGTCTTCGTCTGCTATGGACATCCGCTCGCTATACACGCCCTTTAGCAGAGAATTCCTAATTATTAAATGTGTTGTGCTGTCCGTGATTTTGTGAATGGAAATTTGCTGCGTATTTCGTTCACGTTGTTTTTAATTAGATTGTGACTGGAGGTGGGATGCCTTGTTTGACGGAGATGATTGTTGCGTCCTGTCTGTCTGCTGAGTATCTGGTACAGAGATTTGTTGTAGAGCGTCGAATCTGTTGGTGATCTTGACTTCGATGGGGTACTCGTATTTTGTGATATGCTGGTCTTGCTCACCTGATAAAGAGGCACTGACACTCTATTGTTGTTGGTTTTTTTCTTGTGAAGTTTCTTTACACCGGCTGGCGACGATGACTGAGCCTTCGGTTTCATGTTGAGATTAGTTTGACTAGCAGCTACTGACTGACTGTGACTACCAGCTTCTGTCTGGATGTTTTTCTGTAGTTTTCTACTACTGCGGTTTTCGCTGTTCGTTGATTGAGTGAGCAGCTTTAGCTTGGTATTTCCTTCTCTCAACTGTTCAACCTCTTTTTTTGATATTGTCATTCTCCTCACTGAGTGACTTTACAACTTCCGACTTCATGTCACTGATGAGTATTTTCACGACGTCTTTAATAACGTCTGTGAAGTCATGACCACAGAGACAAGTAAGTAGCTTTGTATCTGTACCAACAGCTTGATGAGAACTAACAGTCTCACTAAGTCTTGGTACATTGCTCTCCAAATATTCTTCGGAATTGGGTTCTGTTATTACATCAGTTTCGCTAGAACTGTTAGCTGGGTTGTCTTTAAAGGTGTTTGAAGACAGTGGAGCTTTCTCAGTAGAAGCTGTTGCTTATTGTTCTACTGCAGTATCTGGAATTATTGGTTCTTCTGCAGCACTTGTTGGTAGTAATTCATGTTTGCTGGAGGCTTCCTTGCTGGTGATAATAACAGCGTTTTCTGGCACATACTCTTCTGCTGTCATGATTTCCATTCTACCGTCAACTATGTCAATAGACTTCTTTACAGGACTTGCAAAACTTTCGTCCATGTTTGTAAGTGATGTATTTAGTTCATCTGAGTTATCTGCTAGAGGGAGCTGACTGGCCATCACTTCCTTGACTGTGTTTATGTCTCCTTCTTGCAGGTCCATAAACTGTTTTGTTAGCCAGGATTCAACGGCCTCGGCGTCATCTTGTACCATCACTTCGTTCTTGGTGTGGTAAAGATGAACTGTGAGGACTGGTGTTTTTATGATGTCCTCAACATTAGCGCCTAGCTTGTCATACCTCTCCTCTCTTTCTGCTTGATAGACCTTCCTAAGGGCTTTCCTCAGGGACTCGTACTGAAGTGTGTTGGGACATGTCACAACGGCACAGTGTCCCTCGTTGGTGTATTTTATTGTTAAGCCTGGTGGGTTACTGCGTTTCTTTAGCTTTGTTCCCACGGCTTTGCGTTTGTTTAGGATATAGTTCTTTGTTGTGGGGAGACCATCCCACCGGCTGGGCTTGTTCGTCACCTCACAGATTAAACCTTCTGTCCCGCATTCTATCATTGTTACATAATGTCCAGATTAAACAAACAAAACATTCTGCTTGACACTGGACAGACCGCGTGGCTTATCGAAAAATGGTGGTGAAAACTGGTGACCACAATGATCTTAGAAAACGATTGTCTTACTGGAATTTTATGAAATAATTCCACAAATTCACATATTTTGAATAATTTTCATAACCCAAATGAACACACAGTTTCTTCAGAAATCCAACAATATAACCATCATTGTCCAATTATTTGAAATAATACACAAAATAACTGAAAACTCAGGAGCGAGAAATTACACGTCCTATCGTGAACAACGTGAGAGAGAGAGAGAGAGAAAGAAAAGATAGAGAGAGAAAGAGGGAGAGAGAAAGAAAGAGGGTGAGAAAGAGAGAGACAAAGAGTGAGGAAGAGAGAGAGAGAGAAATAAAGAGGGACAGAAGGAGAGAGAGAAAAAAGCGAGAAAAAGCGGATGGGATATAAGTATATGTGGTGGTGTGAACGAAGAAGAAGAAGAAGAAGTTTATGTGCTTGTTTTTACCTGTTTGCTGTCCTTTTTTATAATAAAGACAATATTGCGCTTTTATCGTTACCTGAATAACTGTTTCATTGTTCCTACTCCATATACTTAACGTTTCTTTCTTCCTTCATTCCTGTCCCATTTTGTTTTCGTAAAACTGCACCATACACCGTCTAACCTATTGACATAGCTATGAATGTTTCCTGAACAATAATTCAAGTTTTTTTTATGTGCCTTTGTTTCTTCATCAAATACAATATGTGTTTACACGCGGTAGCTCCTTCAGTAGTATATGTACGACCGTAAACAGAGAAATTCACTTGGATTGTCTATGGAGGGCTGCTGTTTAGCTCCACTCTCACTTATCATAAGTTTGACCCAATCTTCGTATGGTACCAGTGTCGCTTATTGTGTGATTTTCACCATTTTATTCATCTATTATTGAGTTATTTGAACCATGATATTCATATTTTTTAGTGACTTTCGTCTCCCTCACACAATACTTTTACATGATCAAACTCAAATACTCACTTGTAGAAACTGGGTCTTGTTATGTTGTATGTTTCCATGGTTATAACTCCTGGACTAGTTTCCTCTACACTTTTCAAGTGGACACGTTTAGTGACTCCATTGACTGCCTCAATAAAGTACATGAGTGGTTTCTGAAAGACATGTCATTCAGCCTTCGATGAACAAACTCGAGTTTTAAAATGCTGCTAGTCGGGTAGAAGGGTGTTGGGCACATAAATATAAGACAAAACAAACACAAACATGGAGGAAAGTGAAGAGAAAAGTAATTAAACCACCTCACCAAACATAAATGAAGTATTTAGGTCAATTTCAACATCTAAAAGTTACAATACCATTAATTTTTTCAGCTTGAGATTGGTCACTGTAGAGCTTGCTGACACATAACTTTTAGACGAACATTTAGATCTTGATTCTTATCACTTCCTGCCTGCAGGTGTAAAATTGTTTAGGTTGAGAGAAACTTAGTTCAGCAACGATCAGTAAAACATACAAGCATTCTCTTTCAGGGTGCAAGTTGGCTATAGTCCAAAAACTCTACACACAGTGACATAAAAACTTGCTGTAAGAACTAACATATATTTTAGATTGAGTGAAGAACAAAGTGAACTGATGAACTTCTGTTCCAAGGTGTCTTATTGACAATTGAAAGTTATCCAATTTTGAAGCAGTGAGCTTGTATTTGGCATCACACATACATGGAACAAATAAGTGGAATATCGAAGCAAATCTATCATAAAGAAGAGGATACCGCAAAGTCATCAATGACTTCGCAATGTGGCCATATATTGTAACGTGATTAGCGAAGAACCACGAGTTTATGACCTGCTACTGACAAACTGAGCAAAAAAGAGAGCAATAAAAGGAACGAAATAATCATGTCCGTTTCAAGACCTCAACTAGAAACAGTTTTCCATCTTGGCATAAAATAGTTCATCTGATGAACACACGTTTAATCTACAACTGCATAAGTCAATAGTATATTTAAAAGAATGACTATTTAGAGTTAGACTTGAAATTCGGTCCATAGAAATTATTACTTATATATGTAATGCATTACAATAAAAATACAAAACCGATTACGACATTTCTTGTCACATAAGCAGAATTAGGGCACTATGTTTACTAGTTTACAGGCAAATATTAGCCCATTCATATGTGTACGTTCTGTATGTATTTGCATAGGCAAAACTCATATCAAAAACATAGGCAATAATGATAATAGAAAAAAACGTATCTAAGACATCAAAATATAGGAAGTACTGGTGTAGGGGTTGAGATAAGAACTAGTTACCCAGATAGTTTCGCAACACTAAGCATAGGAATGATGGGTCAGCAACTTTCTAGTATTCGAGGTGCGCAACTCCGAGAAAACCGGTCCATCGATCCAGAATATATTACTTTATTTTAACAGCTCGAGAGTAGTATACCGAGCACGTAGATCGGAGGAGGTTATGTTTTCGTCCAAGTAAGAATGAGTATGTTTATTCGACGATGAAAAAACATTGATGTGCTGGATTAGTATGGGTTTATGTTCTGTGATGTGGACGTGTGCAAACTGTGCTGTCGAGACCTCCGATCAATCCCGACATATTCAGTTATTGATTGAGATAATAGCAACAGTACATGAATAATCATAGTCTCGTTAAAACGGTATGTTCTATGTGAGACTTTAGATATTGTGTTAATATGCAATGATAGTTTGTCATCTGCAAATAAATATACGTTAATGAATTGAATGCATATATACATTGTCATGCCATTTTTATTGCTAACAGTTCAATTTGATTACAATGATAACAATATAAACCAATGATCCAATGATGTAGAAATGTATTCATGATTTTCATTCGTCACGTGTAATGTGTAGATGCAGCATGTCTAATCATCAATCAACATGTACATATTAAAGTACTAAAACACTAGATAACACATTATACAATATAAACTTCATAAAATATTCATCCATTATTAATAATCAGATAAACTGAGAAATAGACAAAGAGACACTTAGGCAAGAGCAAATTCAGAGTAACTATAAGAGAGACTAAAAGACAAGCAGATAAGTATGCAGACAGACAGATAGATAGATAGATAGATAGATAGATAGATAGATAGATAGATAGATAGATAGATAGATAGATAGATGGATGGATGGATGATAGATAGATAGATAGATAGATAGATAGATAGATAGATAGATAGATAGATAGATATAGATAGATATAGATAGATAGATAGATAGATAGATAGATAGATAGATGGATGGATGGATGCATGGATGGATGGATGGATGGATGGATGGATAGATAGATAGATAGATAGATAGATAGATAGATAGATGGATGGATGGATGCATGGATGGATGGATGGATGGATAGATAGATAGATAGATAGATAGATAGATAGATAGATAGATAGATAGATAGATAGATAGATAGATAGATAGATAGATAGATAGATAGATGCATACATACATACATACATACTTGCATATAGAAACTTACTGAAGTTATGGCCTCAACAAGAACTGGACTGTGTACACATTGAATTAAATCATGTCCGGTGTTTGGTCCTGCGCCCTGAGCCGAGTTCTCATAATTACCGTTGAGCAAATCAAACATTATCGCTTCAGTCTCGGTAATCCCTGAACAAGAAAGTGTAAACCTGTTTTGATGCACGGTTAATTAGAATTTAAAGTAAGGACCAACAAAACTTACTCTCAGGAAAGTGACAGAGGACATTGCACATGCTTGGTTTTCAGACATACAAAGTACCTGTCAGTGAGCAAACAATAAATTAATCGGAGAAACATCCACGGATTATGTCAGCACGAACACATGCCTAGTCTGTCGCAATTTTGATCTATTACTTTATGTGTAACATTGGTCAAGAGCAACGAATTATGTTTCCTTTATTAAATTAGTTCATTTTCACTGAAAATGGGACGAAAAGAAAGAAATAACAAGATAAAACTTCTGTTACTTCTAAGTTAATTTTCGAATCTTGTAACAAAACAAAATGTTATTTATTAAGACGTTTTATTAAAATTTAATTTTATTTGTTTCGATTTCATTTGTTTTCTAATTCTGGTTTATCTCTTATCACATTGCAACACTAGAGATGCTTTCCACTTTCCATGCTAACTTTTTTTTTTTTTTCTGGACACATAAACCAGTCACAAGTCCCTTACCTATAGGCATGTTTTCGAAAACTGAATATCCCAGAAATGTAAATTGGAATGTTCAGTACTACCGTAAATTATGCTATTTCTGGTGTGATTATTTTAGTCCATTTCTCTGCAGAATTAAGATCTTGTTTGATGGAGTAGTTTTCCAGTCTCAACTCTTTCACTATAAAACAACACGACCGGTGTTGTTAGATCTTGCACAACTGGGCGAATCAATTCTCTGAAGATTATTTTGTGCTTAATATGACATATAGAATGTTAAGTTCATGTTCTAATCTGATTATACTGGTACGATATCAGATTGAGCACGTCTGTCTATGATTATTTTTCCTGTCTTCTCCATTAAAAATAATACCAGTTTTCAGATGTGAAAGTCCTCTATGGTCTCTTCATAAACTGTCAGCCTAATGATATGTTTGTTTCAGTATATTAGTAGATTATTAGAGTAAGCGGAGTTTTTAGTAAAAGGGAAATAATCAAGTTTAAAAGTAGTTTATGCAATCATACGGTCAATTTAATTTCATTAGAAAACTTCGGACTTAAATACGATCTATTTATAGAACACTGAGGTCGTGTTTTGATGGAAAAAGTTGGACTTGTCACTAGTTTTTGTTGTGTAGGAAGTCTGTTTATAAACACAGCAGACACAATTTAAGTAACAGAGAGGTTTTTATGAAGATGTTGTTTCAGTGAAAACTTATCTTATCTTATATCTTATATCCTTCCCGTGACGTTAGACGTCACATAGGGCTCGCAAAGTAGTTCGCCAATTTTTCCTGTCTTCGGCGAGTCTTTCAACCTCAACAAAGGATTTTATGCCTGTTAACTTGGCCTCTCTTAATAATGTCCTCTTCAGAGTTTCACGCGGTCTGCCCCTTTTTCTTCGGCCTGTTGTGTTCCACTTGATAGCTTGTTTTGGGATTCTCTGATCATTTCTTCTCATCAAGTGACCAACATATGTCCATCTCCTTTTCCTGATCACCCGTGAGACTGGTTGTTGTTCAGTGAAAACTAAAGATCATAAAAATATGTAACTTCATGTGAATTCAGTATTTCATGATGTAATTTTCAGGAAGTGAGGGGAGATTTTATAGGGAAAATGCAAGGCTCAGAATTGATGACTAGTCTTTAGATTAGGTTAGAGTTTAGACAGTTCACTCATTTTTTTGTGTGTGAGATGATACACTTCTTTTTAGGGAGATGTAGTCTTGATTTATGATTCAGTATGTAGTGAGATAAACTATTTAGAGAGGTTTTTGTTTTTAATGGTTCTTTAGTTTGAGTTGAAATTTGTATCTAGTCTGTATCAGAACTTGTGAAAATGTAGCACACAATGTAGTATTGTCCTGTTTAGGAAAAGCAGTTGTTATTACCATACTTAGTAGTTAGTCTGTGGAGATATTTGGAATTCGTTACATTGTGCGACATTTTATGTGAGTATGCAACATTTTTTAATCATTTGTTTAATATTGGTTTCTTCCAATACGCCTTAATCAGGTCAGTAATCTTGTGTTTCCAATCTTGTCAAGTTTTCTTGCTTCATCTTATTTTCCATCAGTTTCAACACTCATTTTTCGCATTCAATAAATATACTCTATGTGCACTTTTTAGTGGTGTCTGTTGTGTGACTGGAAGTCTGTTGAAGTTTACATGTGTGATACTTGTGTTTTCTTTTTAGTGGTAGCGAGTATGGATGTTGTTGTTCTGTCACTCAGGAAATGCTGCAGTGACAAGCTTGTATGTTGGTTAAAATCATTTTAAGAAAGTATTTCAGGCAACAACAACAAGAATAGCATAAAAAGCACACTAGATTTACACTACTTCTTTATGAGAAAACCTAAGAAGACATTCCACTTCTTCTTGCTAGTGTAGCTGAATCCTAGATAAGCTAACAGAGTAGACATCCTAATATAGAAACAGTTCTTATAAACAAACAATAAAAAGAAAAGGCCTTCGGTAGATAAGATGGTCATACGTCCCGCTTTATGCAGGACAGTCCCGCGTTTTATACCGGTGTCCTGCATTCGCAAAAGTTTTGGCGGGACGCACACATGTCCTGCTTTGAGCCTGCTAAATTTAAAGTTTAATAAAATCTGTACACGAATAAAAACCCATTAATGTTGAAATGGCGTGTAACCTACATTATCAGAAGTATTTAGTATTCTATTTGTAACTTGATAAAACTGTGTGGTAATTATTAATTGGTTGCATCGGAAAATGATCTTCACTTGTTCTAGAAACTTTAAACCCATCAGATGATTGTTGTCTTTCTCATGACTAAATTAACAAATCACAGAGTTAGTTGAAAAAAAACTGAGGGCGCAAATTGTTGGAGCCAGAGTCAGTTTTATATCGACAGAATGACTGAGAGAGTGGTTTGAATTGTTGTCACGTTAATTATTAGTACTGTACTAATAAATAATGCGCATTTCGTGAGCGTTATTGTTTGTTTAATTTTCTTTATTTTTATCTGTTAGTAACTTAAGAACTGAACATTACGTGGCAGGCTAACGAAACGTCCGCCTCTGGTTTTAGCCTCGACGATGTCTAATCGAAAGTGTAAACTGAATCAACAATTAGAGAGTGATTTCCCCTTCATTTTCGACCAGCAATGTTTGGGAGCATGGAAGCCAAGTTAGCAGCTGCAGAAGGCAAATTTGCATATCAACCCTTATGTCACAATCACAGTTTTCGCTCAGTGACTTGCACCAACAAATTTATTCAACATTGGTCTGAGCCGAAGTTCATGTGTGGGAGCACAAAATGTGAGGAAATAATAACTAACGCCCTTTTCCCATTGTCATTGACGAACTTCAAGAAAAATTGAAGAATGGAAAATGTGTCACAATAATGACAGATGCCTCAAATCATAAAGCCGTCCCCACTGTTTGCGAGATATTCTGTGCCGCCATTGGGTATCGAAGTTAAGTTATTAGATCTGCAGTCAATCTTTAACAAAACATTAGACATCATTTGTGAGTTTCTACTTAACGTGTTGAAACAGAATGATCTCATTACAAATGTTTTGGGATTCTGTTCTAACAATGCCACCAGAAACGTCGGCGGTGTTCAAAGAAAAGGACAACACAATGTATTCGCGAAATTAAAATTGCCTATTGGAGATAAGCTTGCGAGGATTGGTTGCTCAGCTCACATTGTTCACAGCGCAATGCAAACGGCAGCGGATTGCCTTCTTCTTGAAGTTGAAACGGTTGTTGTTAAAATAAATTCATAATTTTATATTTACACTGTTCGTGTGGAAGGACAGAAGGAATTCTGTGATTCTGCAATTGTTGAGTACCAACAAATTCTAGGGTACTGAAAAGCCAGCATTGGAGAGAATCAGAAAGCCCTTTCCTGCTTTTAAACTCCATCATTTTGTGTTTCAACAGACGTAATGCGAACTTTATTCGAAAATCCACGTACTGAGTTGTGGTTCTTTTGTGTTCACAATACTTCTGCCATTGTTCATGCTGCTTTCCTAAAACTTCACGAACAAATATTTCAGCACTGGGGTTGTTGTCTGCAGTTGACGATCTCCTGCAGTAATATAGGGACAGGAGCAAGACTAACTTTGTTCCAAACGAGGTGAAAATCAAGATTCGCCGTCTAGAAAACTAGGGTCTTGTCATAAAAACAGTTGCGATGAACACTATCATCACTTTTCATGATGATTGTATTGAATGTCTACAGAAAAGAGCGAACCAATTTAAATATTTGAGTTGCTTTAGTCGGTTGGATTTGAGACAAATATTCAAACAAGACGTAACCTCTTTGATTCAGAACTGTCAGATCGTGAAATCAATGACAACGAACCTGTGAATGCAATCAATAATTTTTGTAGATTTTACTTCAGCAGACAAAATTTCAGACTGGAACTCCAAACAAGCAAAATCTGATATCCGGTGGATGGAAGTTTTTTCCCATTTCCAAGCTAACTATGATGCGTGTGATGAATTATAAAAACAACTTATAGAATTTATTCTCTGTCTGTCTGGGATTAAAGCAAGCACTGAAAGAATCTTCTCATATATGAATAAACAAAGCAGAAAACGCAACTTAGCGTTCAAATATTGAAAACGATCTTATCTTATATCTTATATCCTTCCCGTGCCGTTAAACATCACATAGGGCTCGCAAAGTAGTTCGCCAATTTTTCCTGTCTTCGGCGAGTCTTTCAACCTCATCAAAGGATTTTATGGGTGTTAATTTGGCCTCTCTTAAAAATGTCCTCTTCAGAGTTTCACGCGGTCTGCCTCTTTTTCTTCGGCCTGTTGTGTTCCACTTGATGGCTTGTTTAGGGATTCTCTGATCATTTCTTCTCATAAAGTGATTAACATATGCCCATCTCCTTTTCCTGATCACGCATGAGACTGGTTGTTGTTCAGTCACCTGTCTTATCTCTGCATTGTTCTTGAATTCGTTCCACTTGATGCCGAGTATTTTCCTTATGCATTTGTTTTCAAAGTAGTCTAGTTTCTTTTCTATTTCTTTAGTTGTTTTCCAGCTTTCGCATGCATAAATGAGGGTGGATATTACATTTGAATTGAATAGCGATGCTTGTGGTTAAATGCACATTTGAGGGCGCAGGAAACCCACACCATAAACTTCACAAAACGCTCATGCAGCGCCCAGATCTACTCATAGAAATATTGCGCCTCAACTTCAGAGGAGCCAGTACCAAGTACATCATCTGCCGCAGAGCAGCTGTAATGTCTACTACTTACTGGTAGTGTGCCGATAAGCTACGACTCCTTTATATTGTGCGTTTAAAATTTTTATGTGAACTGTAACACAAAACACTAGCTATGGACATTAAAATTACTGAAGGGAACATGCAACTGTTGAAGACTTTCCACAGTTTGATCTTGGCATAGGCAATAAAGGTTAAATAGTAAAATTTAGGGGATGTCCTGCTTTGGTTTGCGAAAAATATGCTCACCTTATCATTAGATAAATAGCTGCTTTTATAATATTCAAATAAATCAAAAATGTTCAGTAAAAAGAACAAAAATGTTCAGTAAAAGAACAAGATTAACTCCAGGAATACAAAATGATATCTTCACTTGGCTTTAAGATTATTTTCCATTTCAACAGAAAATATGTGTTCATTCGAAAAACAAGTGCACTTTCATCACTATCGATCTGACACATTTCATGAACTATAGCTGTCCCTGTTGATTCATGTTTCCATGACAATATTTTTATTTTTAACCTAATCAACGGATTATATTTTATTTTACACCATGAGAATACTCAAAGCTGTTGTTGGAGGTTGTTTGATTTTTACCAGGAATTTTATTTTTTCTTGGGTTATATGTAATTATACCAGTAAATAATTACATATATGGATATGTGTTCCTACCAGTACTGCTGAATACCACTACAGTTACAAAATAGTAAAGTTACTATTACACTCTTGCTTAAGCCTGAATATGGTATGCAATATCCAGTACAAGTATAACGCTACCACTTTTACTCGAAGTGGACACAACAGCAGAATAAGACAAACTCCTTCTATAGACATGGGCTTATAACATGGAAAATGATGGTGTAGGATATATGAATATATATATATATATATGAAGAGATGTACTGTCAGCTTTTTAGCCAACGTCTACAATGAAAGTAATATTAAAGAACGTATTTTATGCAGGTAATTTTCATGGCAAGTTATGTGAACTTCCTCAGTTTAACACACATACAATCTCAGTACAGCTGAACAGAGCTTAAATAAAACGAAAACGTAAAGAGATAACGCATACATGCAAACAAAACTTTTTTTTCAGATCACAGACATATTTGGAACACATTAAGAAAGATCATTTGTAAGACGTCAAAATAATGCCACGCTAGACTAACGGGAAACTTTTTCTGAATACAGAAAATAAACAATCAAACTATTATATCACATCAATGACGAGAATATGTCAAGTGCATAGAGAGGAAAAAGTCCGTTCCTTCATCCTTCTTAATAGAATGTGTCACCAAGGTGATTTAGCTAAGTCTTTGTCAGACTTGTAAATATAAGTTTAATGTTATCTGTCTTTTAATGATTCCTTCTGAATCGATTGAGAGATACTCATTTGCTTTTTCTTCATTTGCCACATGAAACACCCATCACTTCAACTTACTTCCACTGTCTGTACTCAAAACTGATTTTGTTCAGAAAATATTAAATTGGAAATACCACATTGTTTCTCCATGAATATTTTCCCTAGCATTTATCTACAAATCTGCTTTACTTTCCTTGTCATTCTCAGTTATCATCAGTTACTTTCTCTGTCCTTCTACATCATTGCCCTTAACTTTACCTCTCAAAAATTTTAAGTCGTGGAATAAAACTTATCTTACTTTCAGCGGTGACCTGTCCTACCAGGACACAGAATAGCAGATTCTTCAGAAGCCACATCTTTCCAAACATCACGAGAGATGATGTAGAACTTGTTGTGATGATGACATGAGCTGTTCTTTATACTGATATGCTTTTATTTGTTATTGTATTAGGAAAGTTAAGTTATGTAAATGCAAATCAATGAAACGTTTAATCTATAAAACTACCAATGCTGATTTGAAAGGCGCTTGCTGTTATTGTATTTGCCACATGCATACGAAATGTAATATTGCATTTCATCCAAGTTTTCTCATTTGTGACGCTTGGTTTCAAAGACATGTTAGATGACCCTGTTTTGTATGGTAATTTCTGCTCATACTTTTTATGCTATGCATTAAAAACCTATTCGTGCACAGCTAACATGTGCACCGACCTACGATAAGGTTGTATTATTGCACTACCTGTGTAAACCTAAACATGCGTAATACGTATTAGTATTATAATGTATTGCATCAACTATATAATACGTGTGTGTGTGTGTGTAATGTTCTGTTACACATCCACTGAACAAGAAAATGACTCGTGAACACTTTAAATCGCAATTATAGACGTCACTAATTATAGAGCATATTCACTTTACTGCTACACAAGTGACACAACAGACTTTACATTGATATACACATGTACACCCTGGACAACCACAATACGAACATGACCAGTTTACATAAGTACAACTCATCTCAACCCTACAGTTGGGACACTCACCATTGGTCCATATAGCACAGGATTCCAGAGATTCCAAAGAGATAAACAAAGTTTAATAATAAACTTCCCGTTGTATTTGAGTGTTGTAAATGAACGTGAAGTGAAAAAACTACTAAACAATTAGCATGAAGAAGAAAAGACTATCCGAGGGATTAACATCGCCATGGGACAGACACTTACACAACATGGAAAAAACATTGTAACTTTATGTTTACAAAAACAAACTGCAACCTTAGCTTGCAATCAAGAAACACAAACATTGTCCAAAAAGGAACAATCAAATCACACTTTCTACATGGCAATCTTTGTTCTGAAAAGGACAAAACAACTACAACAATATGTTGCACTAAAAATGACAAATTGACCACAATTTCTACATTTTAGATTCTATGACAATTTTTCCTAAAAGTCAAAACCAAACATAAAAACTTATTTTAAGAAACAAGGAATCCCTAGCAGACTTTACAGGAACAAACTAAGACACTCTCTCACTTCAACATCTAGAACAGAACTCTCTTTTTCATGCATCTCACCACTCAAATCACGTGACTGAGCTCTGCGATCGGTACACGGAGATAACATTTCCCGTGCTGGCTTAAACAAGTGAGTGCTGTCACAGCTGTTTGACCACAACAACAGGGTTTCTAACCAACCATCTGTAACAGAATAAACATTCTCTTACACCATAGCGAGATGATATCAAGGGACTGAACTCACTGATCTTATGTGCACAAATGAAGTATTATTTATGAAATGTTAAAATTGTATGTTTATAATTTTGTTATTGTTTTATAGCAGGGTGGAAAAAAGAAAGCATCCAAACTGAGAGATAATTTGAAATTAAAATTGTGCAACAATTCATTCCAAAAGTTAAGCCACAGGTGTGTATATATAAGTGGAACACAACAGGCCGAAGAAAAAGAGCCAGACCGCGTGAAACTCTGAAGAGGACATTATATATATATATATATATATTTTTTTTTTACGGACCGGGATTATTTTTTTTTTTAATTTTAGACATGGACTGAGTGAGATTTTTGTTAAATAAATTATGTAGCCAGTAATGAAAGATAAGCAAACGATACATCAAATTAAAGATAATGGAGTACGGAAAGAAAATAAAATACTTGTGTGTTAGTTGCATGAAATTAATCAAAAACACAAGGATAAACAAGTAACTAACACAACTGAAAAATGTTTCTACTTGTCCAAGACTTGTCAGAAATTGACTTGCTGTAATGGCTTGGAATTCAAGAACTATTCTACGACTTTTCCAGAAAATATTTCACATTTACTGATTTTACACCCATTTTCCAATATGACTATGGAAGCTAACATTTTTTAATAAATATCAACAATGAGGTGCATAATCTTTATGGATATATTGGGGCATTCTACAGGACAACACAATATATAACTAATTTATATGCATTATGTTTACATACTTTATCTAAAATTATAAGTGAACTTGTGTATGTCGTACTTCGAAAGTTTGACTTCACAGCCTCCTCAAACACAGGCAGTTTCTTTTCACTTGTTGTGGGCTGATACATACCTCCCTGCTTGTTGTGCCTTAACAATAACCTGCTTTGAACTTGTACGCCTTTCTACGGCATTTGGCATAGAAGTCAGGCCAAGAATGGGAGCATGTAAATGATCTTCATTGGCCATTGCTTCGATGTGTTATATATATATATATATATATATATATATATATATATATATATATATATATACATAAATGAGATGTTGAGATTGTGTTTTTTGTTGCCATGAGATGCAGCTTCATTTGATGCTTAATACGATGGACTGAACTATATATCATAAGAAAGTATATGTCGGTACGGTTAATGAGTTACATACAGTTTCATTTAGAAGTAAATATGTTGTGTAGAACTGTATATATACGTTGTTGGGCATATGATTGCTATTTGAAGATGAATGGCGGGATTGGTAGTGGATAAGATCATTTATAAGAAGCTGTACGATCACATGTGGGTGGTCACAGAAAAGAGAACGCACGTGAAGCAAAGATAATTGGTTGAGAAGATAGTTGGGGCGGGCAGTAGATAAGTAGATGCCACGTGGGCTCCACTCTGCTGTCGGCTAAAGATTAGTCGTGCTCACGACGTAGAGTAAAAAGGGTCGGATGGTTGGGGTATGAACAAAAATGGGAAAATGGGGATGTTCGCTCTGCCACAAAGTGGTTGTCGTATACCCATATATATTATGATAACTGAATAAACCCCATTTTAACAAAGGTTAAAGGTTGGAGGTTAAGTACAAAGTTATACATATATAAAAACCTTATTAAGAGAATAAGCAATCACAATATTTCTTAGAGCAGGACAACTCTAAAAGTCACAGTCAGATTTACACAGTCGACCAAGGACAAGCCTACATGAACATTTGACTTTATGACAAGCAGTCGGAAGAGAAACAGTGAATTCTCTTGTTACTAAGAACATTTATCCACTTCTGTTAGCTCTCATGGAAGATAAATAATATTAAGCTAGAACACGTCAATCTCCTGGATAATGTTTTTTTTAATTTTGTGTTATCTGAACTATGTCCATTATCTGAATTATGTCCATTACCTGAATTATATCCATTATCTGAATCATGTCCATTATCTGAATTATGTCCATTATCTTAATTTATTTTGTGTTGTTTGTAGTAAAGAAAATGTGTTGCTAGTTTTTATCATTTTTAGTGATGACCTCCATCTCTTCATCAAATACTGACTGCAGGGTTTATTATGCTGAGCTATACTACTGGAGTTCTAGTGTTTGTTAGATCATTCTGTTCGTTGTTTCAATGCACAAGGGGCTTATCTTGAAGAAAAATAGCTTGTATATTCAACTGTTGTTTACTGCATTTTTGTATGTAATTAGTCTCAGTACTTAACTGTTTGACCTTGCATAGGGAAATGGCACTCAGACTGGACACAACAGTGAAATCTTCTTGTATGTCAGTCATTTACATGGCCCTTGCGGAACTTTGCCTCCCTAACAGCTCTCATGTAAACCTCTCGGTTTTAAACAAAATACCCTGCTGCTGATGCATCCATTTGCAGATTATCAACGATAACTTACTGCTATCTTCGTCTTGGTTTTCCTCTCTGTCTTATATGTCAGGAACATAAATATCAAGTCATTATCAAGCAATCGCAAGTATTAGTATCATTTTTACGATGAGTTAGTTGACATAGAGGACATGAAGTTAACAGGACCATTAACCTTGGCAAGAATTTATTTACTCCGTATCTGTGTTATGAAATAAAGTTTGTCTCATCTATAGAGCATCTCCAACAGCAGAAAAAAATCAATATAAGTATCTGAACCAACACCAACAGCGATAACATAAACAAGATGATAATCAGTGCCAACTATAACATCATCGTCAGCACGAAGAACCAAAGAAACAAACGAAAAGATCGAAGACTATAACAAAGCACTACAAACAATTAGACAGACAAATGAAGAAATAACAATTAACAACTGAACCAGTGTTTGCTATCTGTTTATTGAAATATAAGCCTATTGAGAACAAAGCAAATATAAGCTGAAAGCAAACATGTGCGTGATCTGAGAAAGATGTTATATAAACCTATGGGCAAATAAAATAAAATGTGCATCATTAGACAAACTAATGTAAGCGTGCTCTCCTTCATTTTTATTTTCCAGTATCATTGTTGTTATTTATTTCATCTTATTGGTTGACCTCGGCGTTCTGTTTGTCACAGAAACTTGTGTAGTTCCCTGGAGAATTTATAAGTGGATACATGTTTATAGTTAACAAGAAACATGTTTAACATTGGTGATAAGACTTTACAACCCTTATAGTTCATGTTTGTGTTATAACAGCAAAACAGTATATACTAGGGAGACAAAAAAAATGCCTGATTTTCTGCTACTTGATTTGACACACTCTCGTACACGTAAATGTTATGTTGGTAATTATGTTGCTTGCTGGGATGAGGAAACAGTGTAGACGATGCTCAGGCTTTTGGTATGACATTTATTATGATGGACCTTCAAGCAGAGAATTGGTTCAGTCAGTCACTTTGAATGTCCCTTCAGGAACCTTACCTCCCTAACAGCTCTCCTGTAGGCCTCTCGGTTGTAAGCAAGGTGCCCTGCTGCTGATGTGTCCATTGAAAGATCATCGTTGTCTTTGCACCCATATTCTTTCTTTTTCCCAGTCAGTAGACTTCGAAGACTGTCTTCTCTAAATTCTCATGAAGTTTAATATATCCAAAATATTTACGTTTTCTTTGTTTAATTTTCTTTGCTAGCCAAACTTCCTCAACATTAGATTCTTGTAGTATGGATACGTCTGTTACTTATTGTGTCAATGATATTTGAAGGGCCCTTCTATGGCGTTTACACTAAAGAGAAATTGTTAGGGACTCAATTCTCATGTCAGAGACCGTGTGTTTGAATCCTGTCAGAGGAGCATCAGTCAACCAGCTATAGATAAGACTATGTGAAGGGAGAATAACGAAGGGCATCAGTAGGGAATCAGAATCGATCTGAGTGCAGTAAATGTGTTATTGTCACCGTCGCCCAACACACACAACGAACTGATGTTAAAGGTCGAGCATATGAGGCAGTGGGCTGTGTGCAAGGAGGTCCATCACTAGGTCAATAGCAGTGCATGGCCGTTCTTAAAATTAAAACTTTTCAAACAGTAGCATGGTCGGTCTTCATGTTAAAACTTTTCATACTAAAGCGTGGCCGTTTATATACTTATATAGAATGTTTGAAGCTAAAATAAATAACCCATCTGAGAAATGGACAATTAATATACACTGAGTTATCTTTTAAAGCAATCAGCTGTTGTGAGTAGGGTCCATTTGCTTTGCCTCAATTTGCACGAGGGTCACGGTTAAGGTATGACAGGAAAAAGGTCAGGTGAGAGAGAAATCATGTGACGGATGGACAGTTGTTATATTTTCTATATTGACTGGGATAGACGTAGGTTAGTATGTTAGAAAAGTAGTTGTTTAGTAAATCTGATGTAGAATAGAGTGTATTAGGATGTTCAGATCGGGACCGTAGTCTGTTGGGAACATATATTATGTCGTGGAGATGGACATTACGTCTAGTGTTGTGTCGGTGGATTTTGTTGATGCATTTGTCGTTATCGTAAAATCGCTCATTGACCCATCGTCACCCACGCATCATTAAAGGCATTTCAATTTTAAAGTAGCTGCTTCTGTAAGACTATTGTCGTGAAGAGAGAATGGACGTTCCTGGGAACAAGTAAGTCTGTGAAGTGAATAACAAAACAGACGGAAAAACAGATGCGAATACAGACACAAAATCGACATAATACAGATATAAATAGATGCAGAACAGCCATGAATTAAAATGAGATAAAAGCTAACAGTAATACAAGAAGGAACATTATAACAGTGTGCAATAGTGGAAATTTACAAGGAGATGGATAATAATAAGTAACAAGTTACATTTCCACATATGCAGAAGAGTAGAAGAGAGGATCCTGCTTTATGTTGTTCAAGATAACACGCCTCAAAAATGGAGAAAAACGGTTAACTTTTTTCTCTTTTACTTATAATGATAGGTGTACTGCAAGGAGAAATCAAATGTTATGTTACAATGTTGCTATTCATCGGACAAAAATGACAAATACAATAAAATTCTGGTTGATAGCGAGTAGGAGCAAGGCTCTGTTATTTATTACATTTACTCAGTAACAGCAGTCACGTAGGTTGGGTACAGAGGCGGAACTGTCAGTGATTCTTGGACAATAGCTCTAATGGGTAGAATGAAAGGGAAGAGAGTGGGGGTATGGCGGAGACCAAGAGGGAGGGTTGATTAGGTTTAGAGTTGGAGTGGGTATGAAAGTGTGTAGCAGGAACAGCTCTTTTATGTTTTCATCATTTGAAAGTAATTTTAAAAAAAAATTTCTTTTCAGTTGTACTGCTCTCTAGGGTAAGACATTACGGGAACACTGTCTTTTTAAACCTTTGTAGAGAAAGACACTATAGGAGCACTGTCATTTTGTTAAAGCTGTTATTGAGTAAGACACTACAGAGGGACTGTGTTTAAAAATATGTTGTAGAGTAAGACACTAGGGGAGACTGTCTTTTACTTTAAAACTGTTGTAGAGTAAGACACTAGAGGAGCAATGTATTTTTTTATCTGTCGTAGACTAAGACACTACAGGAGCACTGTCGTTTTAAATATATGTTGTAAATTAAGACACTCAGGAGCACTGTATTTTATTTTGTAACTGTTGCAGAGTAAGACACTACAGGGCCACTGTCTTTTCGTTAAAATTGCTATAGTTTAAATCACTACAGGAGCACATATTTTTAACTGTTGTAGAGTAATACACTACAGGCGTATTGTCCTATTATACTCTTGTTCACTATAAACTAGCATTTGCTGTTGATGATAAATATGCCAGAGTCAAGGAAGATATTGGCGTCGATAAATCTGACATTCCTGGACACTGAACCAAAATCTGTTTTTCTTAATTTTCTTTGGAAAAGGGGGGGGGGTGTGACCCTTAAACCAGAGCCACACAGCAGTCTAAGATCAAATATCTTATAGTCCCAGTAGTCATAATGTCGGTTACTGTCGTCATCACCCGGTCTGCTAAAATAGATCCACCCCAGGACAAAAAATACATGAATAAAGAAACAATGACATGCCAATAACATCCGCCAGAAGTAAAAAAAGCAAAGATGTCGGTGCAGGTGTGAAACGACATTTCTTTTGTGACAGATCTAGGGGCAGTGCCACCAGAGAAGGTCATATCAAGGTCACAGGAAAATTACACGTAATGTAGAACTTTTCTCACCAGTTTTTTAACCGATGAATGTAAACCGTAAAGGTTAATGATGATTATGATTATGAGATAAACTAAAAAACACTAATCATTATCACGAGGCGGAAATAAAATAAAATATTTTTTCCATACATGCCAGCTAAAGAACACAGTCGAGTAAAGAACTTGGCCAGAAATCTTCAACTTGATACAGGAGAGAATATAATAGGACAGGAGTGGTCCCAACTCTACTGACTTAACTATCAGTGGAAACACACTGGTGTATTATACTGGAATATAAAGAAAATGAGACAAAAACACTTACTTGTCAGACATGCGCACAAGGGTGTAAGGTGTAAGGCTGGATTTTTCAAGGACAACAGCCGGCGTGATGAAAGTGAATTTGTCGCAAAATATATTTGCCCCATATACCGTGTATTTCTGTAACACAATACAGCGGTTCTGTATAATCCAACCAACATGTTAGCTTAACATCAGTTTAATGAAACAAATTTCGTGACGAATTTAGTGAACACATTCAAAATACACATATCTAAATAAAAATAGCTAGATATGGATACTCCCCTCCCTATCCGTATATTATCTCCATTCTCTTTTCCCTCTTCGAAAATGTATTCCCCCTCACTTTCTATCTAATTCCCACCCCTCATAGCCCAAAAATAAAAACAAAAAGTTGGATTCATGATGGATTTGTTTCTCATTCTATCTTATCTTAACATTTTATCTTGTTGTCCGAGCTGACCACAGTGAGAAAACAAGTAGTATTTAAGAGCATGGTGATCAGTCTCAACAGAGGAGCTACAGTATACAAAAGTCGACGTTCTCATTAACTTAGATCTAAGCCAGTGTGATGTTCTGAGTTGCAACAATGTTGCTGCGTTGCTCCAAAGTAAAGATGCACTGTTAAGGAAATCATAAGCCGTGCTAGGAAAGAACCAGAGCTACCATCCCTTCCTACCTGACGTGGAACATCTTCAAATACTCGATACATTCGTAAATATTGGTACTGACTGATCTGTAATTTCTTCTCTTTTATGATTCCTAGCACAAGCGTTTACCTGGTCACGTGCTGATATTTTCCAGACCTGATAACTTGTGTTTAATTACTTAGAGATGAGACGAGCTGTTTCCAGTTTCATTTCTTAAATTCATCAATCAGATTTTTTTAGTGGGGGGGGGGGGGTGGGTAGAAGAAAATGGACAGATCTAGCCCGAAGTATTTTAAAATAAGAGATAACTTTAAAAGCCAAGAGTGATTAGAACTTTGCGGCAGGAGAAGATGTGAAGGAGGTTTTCCCCTCGCTATAAGGAGGAACGATACGTTCTGGAGCGAAATGTGAGATGGAAACATTCGTTGACCAAGTATATTGCAATAATTATTTTGACAAATATAATACAACAAATTTTGAACTGAGATTTTTTTCTTTCCATTGTTTCATTTCGTGTTTTTTTTTCAAAGATATCGTTTCTATCGTGATAAATTCCCTTCTATCCGTAGCAACCACTGTCCATGTTTGACATTGATAGCGCAGAGTTTGGACGGTGATGTGTTCTCATGCTATAATATGTGACGCATTTACATTTGAGTGTGGATATTAAAAAAAATTCATGCAAATAATGGAAGGAAACGGTGTGGGATTCTCTCAAAGTGTATGTAGGAGATAACACAAAACTTAACTACCCCCCCCCCCCATTTAAGGAAACCTCCGAGATCTATCAGGAAGTTTGTTCCTCCGTAACTCTGAAAGCTGTCTCAGGACTGAGACAAAAATATTTTTAAAAAAACAAGTCAAGAGAAGAGAATAAAAAGCAAACAAACGGACGATCAGACTTCATAAATGATTGTAGAAATATAGATCTTGGTACCAGCTTAAAAACTGCTGGTGATCTAACACTTTTTAAAATATAGTTTTCTTTTATGTGACTGCTCTGGACTTTTGCCAAAAAATATCCTTAAACTGTGTGTAACTGGGAGTGTTAGATCTCCGTAGACATGAATTTCATGCTCAATTAGAAGTAGGCATGAATATACTAATTTATGTTTGACATTTGACATTTCATGTTATGAATATGAAACAGAAATACTTTGACAGCTACTCATGTGAATATAATATTAATGTTTTTTCTAAGTCTATCTGACAATAGAGAATTAGGTGAATATAATACAAGAGAGTTGTATATGCCACGACCAGCTTGGGTTAGAACAATAAAGAACTTAATTACAGAGTGTAGCAGAATAGAAGGAGGCCGAGTACTGCCTTCAATTTCGTGAAGGTGTTATACACCAACAAATGCTATTGGATATATGACACCAAAGAGATTTTATCCTTTAGAGAGCGTTTATCATTTAGAGCACTAAGGGTTTATTGTGCTGAACCGACTGTCTGAGATGGGAATACTGCATTCTACAATTATATATATATATATATATATATATATATATATATATATATATCATATGGATATGATAGTGGATAGATATATACGTCGATAGGGTTTTAGAAAACAAAATAAGTGTTTGGTACTAAATAGGTATGAATAGGAAAACAACATTTATAACAATTGCGATCGAAAAGATATGAACGTGAAATTAAATATATATATATATATATATATATATATATATATGTGTATGTGTGTGTGTGTGTGAATTTACCCCTTGGTTAGTGTCTTTGCAATCGTCCCATCGACCAACAAAGTAATTTGTATCGAATTCAAATTCATCTGTGCAGCCCACAACATGTTCAATTTCGTCACGTCTCAGATTTTTTATTTATGTTCTGTTGAAGTAGTATGTTGGCTCTCTAACGAGATAGAGTTGTAGCACATCTTATCTATCTATCTATCTATCTATCTATCTATCTATCTATCTATCTATCTATCTATCTATCTATCTATCTATCTATCTATCTATCTATCTATCTATCTATCTATCTATCTATCTATCTATCTATCTAACTTAGCAGGATGTGATGGCATTAGTAACAAGATACTACGCTACGCTGCACCAGTTATCACAGACACACTAACATACTTATACAATTTGTGCTTGGACAAACAATATTTCCCTGATGCTTTTAAAATCGCCAAAGTTTTTCCTCTTTTTAAATCTGAACAGACTAGTGACCTCTCAAACTATAGACCCATATCCATTCTGTCATCACTATCTAAACCTATTTAAAAGCATATACAAAAGTTAACACTGCTCCACATGCAAGAACCAATCTACTAATAGACAGTCAGTCAGGTTTTAGACCAAACTACTCCTGTCACACATCATTAACTAAAATGACAGAAAGCTGGCTGTTTAATATAAATGATGACACACTGTGTGGTGCTGTCTTTGTTGATTTCAAGAAAGCCTTCGATATAATTGATCATGAAATTCTTGCAAAAAAGCTGGAAGGCTATACATTACACCCTGACCTAATAAAATTTATTACATCTTTTCTCTCAGGTAGAAAACAAGCAGTTTGCTTTAGAAACAAAATATCTGACTCGTCTGTGGTTTATAGAGGTATTCCTCAAGGCTCCATTCTTAGTCCTCTTCTCCTTGCTACCTATATTAACGACTTACCACTACATTTAAAGCATTCTTCATGTGATCTTTTCGCTGATGACTGTACTGTTTACAAAAACTACTATGACATCAATAACCTACAGGCAACGCTCCAAAATGATATAAGCAGTTTGGTTAAATGGAGTAATAGAAATGGTATGTTGATAAACACCAACAAAACAAAATCCATGTTCATCACTACAAGACAGAAACTGCAGAATGCAACAAAAACATATATACAGCTTTGTGCTGGGACTAAGGCAATAGAAAATGTTCATGAACATAAAACCCTAGGACTCATCATTGATCAGCATTTAACATGAATTCTCACATACATAACCTAACAAACTTGATTGCACAGAAAGTTTACCAATTAGCCAAAATTAAACACATTATCGACAAAGACACAATAAATATATACTACATATCACACATACAAACACACTTAGATTACTGTTCCACACTCTGGGATGGATGCTCAGTCTCAAACACAAAAAGGCTCCACTCACTTCACAAGCGAGCATTAAATCTTATTTGTGACAAACACCCAGTACAGACTGTAGATCATCACAAACAGCTCAAAATTCTACCTCTCAAAAATAGAATCATTTTTAACAATCTTAAGTTTGTTCAGAAAATTCTGTCGCACAATGCTCCGCCTTACTTGTGGTCACTGTTTTCGTATAATACTAAACATAGCCAGCATTTAATAATCTGTCTTCTTCCTAAACCCAGGATTGATCTGTACAAGAAAAGCCTTGCATACTCTGCAGTACAGCTCTGGAACACCCTCGCCTACAATTTAAAATCCATTGGTAATACTTCATCCTTTAACTCAAACTTGTTTCATTATTTACTTGCTTGTAATTATATGCCTCCATAAAATAGCCACCACTCTCTCAACACGTGACTCGCCAACCATCAAGTACTAAAATGACATAGTTAGAAAAGCAACTTGTTAGATATTGTTAGAAATTATTTTAATATCTGCATGCATGTATGTATGTATGTATGCATGTATGCGTATATCTATCTATCTATCTATCTATCTATCTATCTATCTATCTATCTATCTATCTATCTATCTATCTATCTATCTATCTATCTATCTATCTATCTATCTATCTATCTATCTATCTATCTATCTATCTATCTATGTGTCTGTCTGTCTGTCTGTCTATCTATCCATTTATCTGTCTATCTGTTTGTCTGTCTGTCTATGTATCCATTTATCTACATATTTATCAAGGTATCTACCTTCCTACCTAACCTACCTACCGACCTACCCACCCATCCATCTACTTGTCTGTCTGTTTGTCTGTCTGTCTGCGTGCATTCTGATGAATATTTCGCCATCTTATAACTTCCACAACGAGGGAATCACATGGACTCAAAACACTCTCTCTTCTGACATATCAAATCTATGAAACATAAACATTATGGCTCTTCAGTCAGAACGGGCTGGAATTTAATTTGTTTCTCATCTCTGTGGAGCACCCAGTTATGAGATGTGCATAGAAAATAGATAATACACTACATCACAGTTTATGCATCAATCTATATTACGTTAATCCTCAATATGTTCATCTTGACTAACATATGTGATGAACTCAAGCTGAAGACTAAATGTAGATAATGCAGTTGTTATCGTTGCCATAAACGGAGATTAAGTTATCCATATCAACCAATGTAGTGAAAATGTTGATCACTATCATGGTATGGTACAGATGTAGCATGGACTTGTAAGTAATGATTATATTATTACTATTACTAATGTTATGATTATGACTACTATTGTCTTTTTGTTATACAGTATTATTATCACTGTTGCATAGAAAATAGATTAGAAGTGATGGAAGTTTTGATAACCGTTGGGGGAGGTAAACTCCTGCGACATAATGTTACTACAGGACGCTCGGAAAACAACTCAGAACAGTAGATACTTAGAAGACACTGACAATGAATACGGACAAAGAGGATTCGCTCAGATAACTAAAGTACAGAAGAGATAGACACGGTGAAAAGGGAGGGCACAGTAACTCCTCAGACATGAAAGAACAAGATAAATGACTTAGATAAATGACAATTCTATAGACGGATTTCACGTAGACACGCATGCCATGTTTATTAATCTTAAGACGCTATTTGCTCACGTTTTTGAAATAAAAGAGTAGATTGAGTCGGCCAGATGACCAATTAAATATTGAGGCGTGGCATATTGTGCAATTGACTTACGACATATGAGTCAAGGGGATACGAAAGAGACAAGAGGCGAAGATCTGGGAGACACAAACAGAAGAAGAAACCAAGAAGAAAATACATAGATATGCAGGGGATCAGTTTAGAACCAGACTTCATTTTATGACAGGCAGAAATTGTCTCAGGTTCGAAAAGTAATTATTTTAGTGAATAATGCAGAAGATCGGATACATTTTTGAAACCTTGTGTAAAGTGACTCAGACGAAGAATTAGTTGACCACGTGTTGTAGATCTACTATAGTGTGAGCAAGCGGAGACATCAGGTGGCGTGACAATCGGCCAGCAGCAAGAGCGTAGGCACATGGCCCGCTCACAAATTCTCATGGTTTATCATTGGGTATGCTAATGAGGTTGGGATCACGTGATCAGGAGGTAGACGAAAATGGACGCGGTTATATTTTTTCAAGACAGTTCTCGATTCGTTCAGGCAATGGCGGATCAGCTTAATGTATCTGAGAGAGAGTATATCTTTGTCGTGTATAAACAGATGTGTAAATTCAAGTTATTACAGGTGTCGGTAATATGTTTGTTTTGTCAGTTATGATCTGACAGTGCTACTGCAGCCGCCTCGTTCGTGTCAGTCATAATTTGTCAGTGACTGTATATGTCAGGTGATGTCACATAATATATGGCGTCAGCAGTCGAAAGTACTAAAAATTTAGTGTAGTAGAAATAGCATTCTTTAAAGGGGAGGGTATTAGATGTTAAAGCACATAATGCTTGACATGTAAGATGTTTCTTGAATTCTCTTGAAGCATAAGTTGTCATGTAATTTGATATATATTAGAAGTTAAGATTTTGTTGCAGATTGCCCTGAGAGGTAATGTTTATGATGTTTTATAAGAATCACTGAACTACGAGGGGAGGTCACTAAGTAACTCGCAAATGCCTGTTACAAACAATAAAATATGCCACAGTAATTTGAAAAGTTTTAATTTTTGAACCTACATTATTCTTATATTTCTCAACGTAATCGCCACCACCATTGATACATTTGTCTCATCGTGTAATCTGTGATGCAATACCCGTGGCGTAAAAATCGGGAGTCCGATTTCTGAACAATTTTTTTTAACTTATGTTTCCACCTCTTCGTCACTCGAGAATCTTCTCCCGCCAATGTGGTTTTTCATGGACCATACAGGTGAAAATCACTTGGAGCTAAGTCAAAACTATATGCTGGATGTTCAAGAACTTTCCAACAATACTGGCTAATTTTATCTTAACCGAGCCGTATGTGGTTTGGCATGTCATGAAGGAGAAGCACAAGTCTAGTCAACAGACCAGGGCGGTTTTTTCGAATTACATCCCGTAGCATCGACAGAACTTCACAGTAAGATACAGAATTCACACTATCACCATACTTCTGGAACAACACTCCTTGGTAATCCCAGAACACTGTCAGCATAACCTTACACACAGAAGGCGTAACATTTAATTTTTTTGCGCATAACAATGACGGGTGTTTCCTTCTCATTAAGGCACGTTTTGATTCGGGTTTGTAGTGGTGCAACCAAGATTCGTCTTCAGTAATAATCCTTTGAAGCATGTCTTTACCTTCATATGCGTAATGACAGAGATGCTTCAATGACAAACCAAATCGGTTCTTTTTGTGTTCATCATTCAGATCTCTGGGTACCCAACGTGAGGACACTTTCCGAAAATTAAATTGCTCATGCATTATTATGTAGGCTAAGCCATGTGAACATCCGATTGCACCTTCTACACTGTCTATCATTACTTGCCTATCAGCTCTGATAATCTCATTCACACGTTGCACAGTCGCTTCTATTGCTATCTGAACAGGACGGCAAAGTCGGACTTTGTGAACAATTTCGGTGCGTACCTGAGAAAATGGTTTTATCCGGTTATAGACCGCTTTACGTAGTAAACACTTCCAGCATAAACTGTAGCAATTTCCTTATGAATGTCCTCAACTTAATGTCCTTTATCCCAAAAAAAATCGCAGTACACTTCGCTGTTCCTCTTTGGCACATAGTAACAGTTGGGTAGCCATTTTGTTATTGCTTTTTTGCGCATGCGCACTTAACTCCCAGCGCCATCTACATACAACTATTATAAAGTGAGTGAGAAAGAGAGAGAAAGAGAGAGAGGTATTGTGACTGAAGATACAAAAGGGCATGGACAATTTTTTAACAAATAGGCAAACGTCTCATTATAGTTTCATTGGAGCTGAAGACTGGCTTAATAATACCAAATATTGTTCTTCTCTCAAAACATGTCATGATTATGCAGGGTCCGCATAAAGCATAGCTGGATTTAACTGACGTAGCGCGTAGAAACTGAGTACGTGTGAAAAAAAAACGTAGATAAAGCAGACAAACGGTCATTTTTAACAATGACTTCTAGGCAAACAAAACATCGCGCATTCACTGTTGAAATTTATTTTAAAAGTGGAGAATCGTCTATTACTGTACAACGAAAGTTATGTCGCCATTTTAGTTGCATCCCCGTGATAATGTTCCCGTTTAGAGGAGAAAACAATTTTGAGGTGGGTCACAACATTTAAGGAAACCTCTAATTGTCTTAGTAACAAGTCTACTTGTTGAGTCCAAGAACTCAACAGACACCTGAATGAATTCAAGAAGTCCGCAACGCATTGCTTAGTAGCCCTCGGCGATCAGCTGTTAGGAACGCTTTGCCACCTGGCATCCTCTTACTGTTAATAGTGATCTTTCTGTGCAGATGTTAACTGAATACTTCATTCTAGACTTGGCCAATAGAAATACAAGACTAATATGGTTTCAACAAGACGAAGCAACTGCCCACACAACCTGTCAGTCCATGGCTAGGTTGCGACAAGCAGTTCCCAATCGTCTTAATTCCAAATTTGTGGATATTGGTTGGCCGGCAAGATCATTGGATTTATCGGCCGCAGACTTCTTTTTGTGGGGGTATCTCAAGACCACAGTGTATGCTAGTCGAAAACAGTCAGTTGCAGACTTAAAAGATCGAATCCGACAATGCATTCAGAATATCCCTTTTAACATATTAAATGGTGTTATGCAGGATTTTTTCAGACGCCTGACTGAATGTATCAAATGTAATGGAGGTCTTCTCACTGGCGTAATTTTCAAAATTTAAATATAATTGTCAGTGATAATAAAAATACTCACTTTTCTGAGTTTCATTTCATTTTTTTTCCACAAACGTGTATAGTGCTTATTTATATTCTATTTTTAAAATCCAGCTATGCTTTATGCCGGACCCTGTACTATAAAGAGAGTGACATTTAAGTGTTCTTTAAAGTGTTGTTAAAAAATTAAGTTAACTATGACGTTGCAATAATTGATGTGGTAAGTGCTGTCAAACTAGTACTAGTAGATTTAAGTGGAGGATTTTAGTGCAGTTTTGCCGTAACATGTAGGGAGGGGAAAGAAGAAATAATTAGCAAGAAAAAGTAGCAATAATGAAATGTTTGTGAGAACAAAAAGACAGCCCTGTTCCTTATCCATTCTCTCTTTCATTCCCTATGTCCTCTTCACTTTTTATACTAGATTTCCTCATCTTTTCTGTGAGATAGCAAATATCAACACTGTTATTTCCTTACTTTTCCACGGGCCTCTTTCTTCCCTACCCCTGCTCTAGTCTCTAGCTGATCGTGTCCCATGTTTGGCTGCATCTCTCATTCTTCATATTTCATATATCACATGTAGCCATAACAGTTGGAGGTTATGAAATACCAGAGATTAGATATGCTGATGACACAGTATTGCTGTCCACAAATGCCTTTGAATGTAAATGCTATAGAAGAGTTCTCCAAATATCGTGGACACAAAAAAGAACAAATATATCTATACTACAAGAGCTTAATATTGAAGAAGGCTGGCTAGTAAAGAGGATTAAAGCGAGAAAACTGAAATATTTTGGACACATTAAACGTCATGATAATTTAGAGAAGACCGTATTGGAAGGATACATAATGGGAAAAAGAAAAAGAGGAAAACCAAAACGAAGATGGCTGCAAGACATCGTTGACGATCTGGAAATGGATGCAACAGCAGCAGGCCATCTTGCTCACAACCGAGAGGCCTACAGGAGTGCTGTTTGGGAGGCAAAGTTCCGCAAGGGACATGCAAATGAATGAATGAGCCACTGTCCTGCCGGGATCCTCAGACAGAGAGGTAGAGAGAGAGAGAGAGAGAAAGAGAAGAGAGAAAGAGAACGAGTAAGAGAAAGAGAGGGAGAGAAGTGATGGAGAGAGAAATACAGAGATAGAGAGAAAGAAAGGGTGTGAGAAAGAGAGGGAGAAAGAGTGAGGAAGAGCGAGAGAAAGAGAGAGAGAGAGAAGAAAAGAGAGAGATAGAAGGAGAGAAAGAAAGAGAGAAAAGGCGGATGGGATATAAGTTCATGTGATTGTTTTTACCTGTTTGCTTTGCTTTTTTGTTTATAATAAAGCCAATTATGCCGAAATATTGAGTTGATATCTTTGCTTTCATAATTGTTTCATTGTCCCTATTTCATATAGTTAACATTTATTTCTTCCTTAATTCCTCTCCTCTCCTGTTTTCGTAAAACTACACCATACACCGTCTAACTTATGCAATGAATGTTTTTTTAATGTGCCTTTGTTTCTTCATCAAATACGATATGGGTTTACACGCTGTAGCTCCTTCAATAGTATGTTTACAACCGTAGACAATGAAATTCACTTGGACTGTCTATGGAGAGCTACTGTTTAGCTCCACTCTCACTTACATCAAGCTTGACACAATCTTCATGTGTTACCATTGTCGCTTCTTGTCATTTTCACCATGCTATTCATCTTTTTGAGTGACATTCCTTTCTCTCACAAAATACTTTTACATGATTAAACTCAGATACTCACTTGTACAAACTAGGTCTTGTTATGTTGTATGTTTCCATGGTTATAATTCCTGGACTAGTTTCCTCTGCACTTTTCAACTGGACACGTTTAATGACTCCATTAACTGCCTCAGTAAAGAACATGAGTGGTTTCTGAAAGACATATCATTCAGCGTTCGAAGAACAAACTCGAGTTTTAAATGCTGCTAGTCGGGTAGAAGGATGTTGGGCGCTTAAATATAAGACAAAACAAACACAAACAGGGAGGAAAGTGAAAAGAAAAGTAATTAAACCACCTCACCAAAAATAATTGAAGTATTTAGGTCACTTTCAAAATCTAAAAGTTAAAATACCATTAATTTTTTCTCAGCTTGAGATTGGTCACTGTAGAGCTTGCTGACACTGGACGAACTTTTAGAACTTGCTTCTTATCACTTCCTGCCTGCAGGTGTAAAACTCTTTAGGTTGAGAGAAATATTCACTTCAGTTACAATCAGTAAAACATATCAGCATCCTCTTTCAGGATGCAAGTTGGCTATAGTCCAAAACCTCTACACACAGTGACACAAGAACATTTTGTTAGAACTAACATATATTTTAGATTGAATGAAGAACAAAGTGAACTGTTGACGAGAAAATTATTCTGTTCCAAGGTGTCTTATTGACACCTAAAACTTATCCAATTTTGAAACAGTGAGCTTCTCCTTGGCATAACACATACATGAAACAAATAAGTGGAATATCGAAGCAAATCGATCATAAAATGGATACCCCTAAAGTCAACAATGACACTGGAATGTGGCCAGATATTATAGCGTAATTACCAATGAACCAAGATTTTATGACTTGAGCAAAAAGCAAATCAAGAAAAGGAAGGAGATAATCATATGCATATCAGGACCTCAGCTAGAAGCAGTTTGCCATCTCGGCATAAAATAGATCCTCTGATGTATACACGTTTAATCTACAATTGCACAAGTCAATGATTTCGGCCAAGAACGAATGAGTGTGTTTATATGTGGATGAAAAAATATGTATGTGTTTGGTTAGTATGGGTTTATGTTATATGACGTGGACGCGTGCAAGCTTTGGTGTCGACACCTCCGATCCATCCCGAACTAGTCAGGTATTGATTGAGATAATAGCAACAGAACAGGAATAATCATAGTCATGTTAAAAGGTTATGCTCTATGTGAGACTTTAGATATTTTGTTAATATGCAATGATAGTTTGTCATGTGCAAATAAATATACGTTATTGAATTGCATGCATATGTATTTTTGTCAGACCATTTTCTTGCTAATAGTTCTATTTGATCACGTTGATAATAATATAAACCAATGATCCACTGATGTAGAAAATTATTCATGATTTTCATTAGTCAAGTGTAATGTGTTGATGCAGTATGTCTAATTATCAATCGACATGTAGATATTAAAATACATAACAATATATAACACATTATACAATATGAACTTTAAAAAAATATTCCTACAGTGGTAATTGACAGATAAACTGAGAAATAGTCAAAAAGAAACTTAGATAAATATAAATGCTGAATAATTACAAGGTACACTTCAAAGACACGTAGAGAATAACAATACGTTAGACTAAAAGACAAGCAGATAATAACTATAAGTTAGACTAAAAGACAAGCAGATAATAACTATAAGTTAGACTAAAAGACAAGCAGATATTAACTATAAACTAGATTAAAAGACAAGCAGTGAATTACTATAAGCTAGACTAAAAAGACTGGCAGATAAGTATATAGATAGACAGCGACAGTTATACAGATAGAAAGATATGGATAGATAGATAGATAGATAGATAGATAGATAGATAGATAGATAGATAGATAGATAGATAGATAGATAGATAGATAGATAGATAGATAGATAGATAGATAGATAGATAGATAGATAGATAGATAGACAGATAGACAGATAGATAGATAGATAGATAGATAGATACATTTATTGATTGACTGATTGATTGATCTTTATTTCAAAAGGGTTAAGAATTGGGCACGCAGGCCCGTCTGACCTTCTGCCCTTTATCATACATCTTTCAGTCTATTCCAGACATTCTACAAATATATTGTTCATGTAACAAACATAATTAACACTGAGGCTGAGAGACATAATATAAAATATAACATTTACGTTTGGCTCTTAAACATTCACTAAGTACAGAAGTAACTACATACACATACAGAAGTAACTATATACTAAACATAATTTTCAAGACTGTTCAGAATAACCAATTAACTGTATTTGGGATCTGTAAGAGCAGTTTAAGATAACTTTTACGTTTTATGATTAATGGAGGCATGTAGTAGACATCAAATAGATATTGGAAAAGTTTGTATTTGTAGGAAGGAGTATAATTTATATTTTTTATACAGGGTGGGAGGGTATTCCAAAGATGAGCACCAGAATAACTAAAATTTTTCTTGTAAAGATCAAGTCTATGTTTTGGAAGACACATGTTGATCAAGCGTTGGCTGCACTTTGGGCTAAATTTAAACACGTTCCATAGATAAGGCGGGGCATGCCGTGAAAGAATTTGATGTACTAACTTGGCTTTGTTGAAGAGGAACCTGTTCTTAAGAGGCAGTATTTTGATATATTTGTACTGGTTAGTTGTTTGTGCTTGATCTCTGTCACTAATAAGCTTTTCTGCTCACTTTTGGAGTGAGCAAAGCCTTTTTGTATTTGACACTGAGGAACCATCCCAAACTGTTGAGCAGTAGTCTAAATGTGTTCCTATATGTGATATGTAGTATGTCTACCATGTGTCTTGATCGATGAACTGCTTAATTTTGGCTAACCGGTATAATTTTTGTGCGATGAGTTTTGTTAGACGTTGCACATGAGAGTTCCAGGTCAGATGTTGGTCAATAATAAGACCTTGTGTTTTGTGCTCGCTAACGTTTTCTATCTATGATGTTTCCGTGATGAGTCGAAGTGTTGTTTTTGTTGCGTTTTGTAGTTTCTGTCTTGTTTTGATGAGAATTGATTTTGTGTTATCGGTCTTTAGTATTATGAGATTGTTTTTGATCCATCTAATTAAACTGAATAACCTGAAGAGTTGAATCTAGATTAATACAATCGCAGTTACTGGTGTATACTGTGGAATCATCTGCAAAAAGGTGACATGAAGAGTGTTTAGGACGAAGTGGAAGATCACTGATACAGATAGCAAAGAGCAACTGGCCTAGAATATATCCTTTCGGAACACCAGTGTCAGCTATAGCAGAATTTGATAGAGAATTATTGAAGAATACTATCTGTTGTCTGTCTGAAAGAAATGATGCAATTATTGTATTAGGTCGGCGTGCAATTTGTAAGTCTTTATTTTTCTTACAAGAATATCGTGGTCAATCAAATCAAATGCCATTTTAAAGTCAATAAAATGGCACCACATATTATGTAGACATTTATGTTTACTAGCCAGTTTTCTGTCATTTTGGTAAGAGCTGTGTGACAGGAATGATTGGGTCTAAAGCTTGACTGACTGTCTATGAGTAAATTGTTCTCTTGCATTTGTCTTAGAGTGATTTTGTGAATGTGTTTTTCGAGTGGTTTTTATAATGACGATAATATGGATATTGGTGTATAGTTGGTAAGATTGTTGGATGAGCCAGATTTAAAGCGAGAATATACCTTAGCAGTTTTAAAATCATCAGGGTCATAACATTTTGTCATACACTGATTGTAAAGATAGATATATAGATAGATAGATAGATAGATAGATAGATAGATAGATAGATAGACAGACAGACAGACAGACAGATAGATAGATAGATAGATAGATAGATAGATAGATAGATAGATAGATAGATAGATAGATAGATAGACAGACAGACAGACAGACGGATAGATAGATAGATAGATAGATAGATAGATAGATAGATAGATAGATAGATAGATAGATAGATAGATAGATAGATAGATAGATAGATAGATAGATAGATAGATAGATAGATAGATAGATAGATAGATGGATAGATAGATAGATACATATATAAATACATACATACATACATACATACATACATACATATATGCAAACATATGTACATACATACATGCATTCATACATACATATATACATATATACAAACATACATACATGCATACATAAACTTACTGAACGTATAGCCTCAACAAGAACTGGACAAAATAACATTTGAATTAAATCGTGTCTAGAGTCTGCTCCTGCTCCCTTAGCCGAGTTGTCATAGTTACCGCTGACTAAATCAAACATTGTCGCTTCAGTCTCTGTAATCCCTAAAGAAGAAAGTGTAAACCTGTTTTGATGCAGTGTTAATTAGATTTTTAAAGTAAGAAGCAACAAAACCTACGCTCAGGAAAGTGACAGAGAACTTTGCACATGCTTTGTTTTCGGAAAATCAACGCACCTGTCAGTGAGCAATCAATAAATTAATCGGTGAAAACTCCACAGATTATAAAACCACGTCTAGTCTGTCGTAACTTTGGTCTATTACTTTATGGTTAACATTGGTCAAGAGCAACGAATTATGTTTCATTTATAAAATCAGTTCATTTTCACTGAAAATGGGACGAAAATAAAGAAAAAACAAGATAAAACGTCTATTACTTCTAAATTAATGTTCAAATTTTGTAACAAAACACAATTTTATTTATTAAGACGTTTATCAAAATTTAATGTAAAAAAAACCTTTGTTTATTGCTTTCTCTTTCATTTTATTTTCTACTTCTGGTTTATCTCTTATCACAGTGGAACAGTAGTTAGCTGCCAGAGACTCTTTCCACAATCTATGGTATTTTTTTTCTTTCTTGGACACATAGACCAGCCACAAGTCTCTTACCTATAGGCATGTTTTCGGACACTGAATCTCCTAGAAATCTGTTGGAATATTCAGTTATACCGTGATCTTGTAAATTATGATATATTTGGTGTGATTATTTTAGTTAGTCATATTTCTCTGCAGAATCAAGATCTTCTTTGATTGAGTAGTTTTCTGGTGTCAATTCTTCCACTGTAAAACAACACAACTGGACGAATCAATTCTCTGAAGATTGTATTATGCTTAATATGACATGTTAGAATGTTAGGTTCATGTTGTAATCTGATTATACTGGCACGACATTAGAATGCGCACGTTTGTCTATGATTATTTTTGCTGTTTTCTCATTTAAATATAATATCAGTTTTAAGATATGAAAGTTTTCTATTTGCTCTAAAACTGTCAGCCTCATGACGTGTTTGTTTAAGTATATTAGCAGATTATTAGAGAAAGAGGCATTTTAATCGAAAGGAAATAATCAAGTTTAAAAGTAGTTTATGTAATTATCTCTCTCTCTCTCTGAACCTTAAGTGCCCAGGGAACATGGGGCTTCCGCAAGGGTTTTCCACAAATGCCTGTCCTTTGCCGTTTTTTTTTTTTTTGGGGGGGGTAATTATACGGTCAATTTAATTTCATGACAAAACTTTGGACTTTAACGGGAAAAAGTTGGACTTGTCACGGGTTTTTGTTGTGTAGGAAGTCTGTTTATAGACACAGTAGACATAATTTAGGTAACAGAGAGGTTTTTATGAAGATGTTGTTTCAGTGAAATCTAAGGATCATAAAAATATGTAACTTTATGTGAATTCAGTTTTTGATGATGAAATTTTCAGGAAGTGTGGATTTTGTAGGGAATAATTATGGCTTAGAAATGATGACTAGTCTTTAGATTAGGTTAGAGTTTAGACAGTTCACTCAGTTCTTGTTTTGTGAGATGATACACTTCTTTTTTAATGAGCTGTAATCTTTAATTATGATTCAGTATGTAGTGAGACAGACTGGTTAGAGAGGGTTTTTTTTTTAAATAGTCCTTTATTTTCAGTTAAAATATGCAGCAGGTCTGTATCAGAACTTGTGAAAATGTAGCACACAGTGTAGTATTGTCCTTATTAGGACAGGCAGTTGTTATTGCCATATTTAGGAATAAGTATGTTGTGATATTTCTAATTCATTACATTGTGAGACGTTTTAGATAATTTTGTGAGTATGTAACATTATTAAAAATCATTTTTTAATACTGGTTTCTTCCCATACGCAGTAATCAGCCCTTGAATCTTGTGTTTCTAATCTTGTCAAGCCTTGTTGCTTCATCTTATTTGCCATCAGTTTCAACACTCATTTTTCGCATTCAATAAATGTACTCTATGTGTACTTTTTAGTGGAGGCTGTTGTGTTACTGGAAGTCTATTGAAGTTTTCATTTGTGACACTGGTGTTTTCGTTGTAGTAGTAGCGACAACTCACTACCAAAAATAGCACTAAGATGGACACCACAGGGGAACAGAAGTAAGGGTAGACCAAAAGAGACATCGAGAAGAACAACAGAACGGATGTTGAGCAATAGAGAGCTCACCTGGGCAAGAGCAGAAAAAAGCGAAGGACAGGCATTTGTGGGAAACCCTTGTGGAAGCCCAATGTGCCCTGGGCACTTAAGATTAAGAGAGAGTAGCGAGTATGGATGTTGTTGTTCTGTCATTCAGGAAATGTTACAGTGACAGCCTTGTATGTTGATTAAAATTAGTTTAAGAAAGTGTTTCAGGCAACAACAACAAGAATAGCATAACAAGAACACTAGATCTCCACTACTTCATTGTGAGAAAATCTATGGAGACATTTTACTTCTTCTTGCTAGTCTAGCTGAATCCTAGATAAGCTAGCAGAGTAGACATCCTAGTATAGAAATACAGGTCTTATAAGCAAGCAGTAAAAAGAAAAGGCCTTCGTTAGATAAGGTGACCATTCATTCATTCATTCCTTTGCATGTCCCTTGCGGAACTTTGCCTCCCAAACAGCACTCCTGTAGGCCTCTCGGTTGTGAGCAAGATGGCCTGCTGCTGCTGCATCCATTTCCAGATCATCAACGATGTCTTGCAGCCATCTTCGTTTCGGTCTTCCTCTCTTTCTTTTTCCCATTATGTATCCCTCCAATATGGTCTTCTCTAAATTATCATGACGTTTAATGTGGCCAAAATATTTAAGTTTTCTCTCTTTAATCCTCTTTACTAGCCAGCCTTCATCAATATTAAGCTCTTGCAGTATAGATATATTTGTTCGTTTTTGTGTCCACGATATTTGGAGAACTCTTCTATAGCATTTACATTCAAAGGCATTTATGTGCTTCTCAGCTGTTTTGTTAAGTGTCCAGGTCTCACAGGCATATGTTGCGATGGGAAAGATGCATGCCCTTAAAAATCTTATTTTTGTGGTTCTGTCTGCTCCTCTCCACAGATTCTTTATTTGTTTTACTTTCTGAAGAGCAATAGATGTCCTCCTTTTAATTTCCCTCATTGTATCTCCATTATTAGTTAGTAGTGATCCAAGATATTCAAAACTCTCCACTTCTTCCAGTTTTTCCTCATTGATACATATTTCAGTTGCCTTGTTTGTTTTATCAGTTGTCATCACTTTAGTTTTCTTTGCATTAAGATAGAGGTTCTGCTCTTCGCTGTTCTTGCGGACTGACATAATCAGTTTTTCCATTCCTTCTTGTGTTGTGGACAGCAATACTGTGTCATCAGCATATCTAATCTCTGGTCTCGCTTTATGCAGGACAGTCTCGCGTTTTATATCGTTGTCCTGCATTCGCTAAAGTCTTGGCGGGACGCACACATGTCCCACTTTAAACCTGATAAATTTAAAGTTTAATAAAATCTATAAAACAAAAAAAAAATCAATTAATGTTGAAATGGTGTGTGACCTACATTATAAGAAGTATTCAGTATTCTAATTTTAACTTGATAAAAATGTGTGGTACTCATCACTTGCTTGCATCAGAAAATGATCTTCACTTGTTCTAGAAACGTTCAACCAATCAGAGTATAGGTATCTTTCTCGTGACTAAATTAACAAGTCACAGAGTTAGTTGAAAAAAATGAGGGCCCAAATTGTTTGAGCCAGAGTCAAATTTATATCGACAGAACGACTGAGCGAGGGGTTTGAATTGTTGTCACGTTAATTAGTAGTACTCTACTATTTAAGTAGTGCGCATTTCGTGAAGGTTATTGTGTGTTTAATTTTCTTTTTTATTTCTTTAGTAACTTAAGAACTGAACATAACGTGGCGGGCTAACGAAACTTCCGCCTCTGGTTTTAGCCTCGACGATGTCTAATCGAAAGTGTAAACTGAATCAACAATTAGAGAGTGATTTCCCCTTCATTTTCCACCAACGTTTGGGAGCATGGAAGCCAAGTTAACAGCTGCAGAAGGCAAATTTGCATATCACGCCTGATGTCACAATCACAGTTTTCGCTCAATGACCTCCACCAACAAATTGATTCAACATTGGTCTGAGCCGAAGTTCATGTGTGGGAGCAGACAATGTGAGGCCATAATAACTAACATTCTTTTTTATTTGTCATTCATCAACTTCAAGAAAAACTGAAGAAAGCAAAATTTGTGACAATAATGACAGATGATTCAAATCACAAATACGTTCCTACTCCTTGTGAGATATTATGTGCCGCCATTGAGTGTGGAAGTTAAGTTATTGGATCTGCAGTCAACCTTTAGCGAAGCATCAGACATAATATGTGAGTTTATACTTAACGCGATGAAACAGATTGATCTCACTACAAAAGATTTGGGATTCTGTGCTGACAATGCTAACACAAATCTTAGTGATGTTCAAAGAAAAGGACAAAATAACGTATTTGTGAAATTAAAATCTTCTATTAGAGATAAGCTTGTGATGATTAGTTGCTCAGTTCACATTGTCCACGGCGCAATGTAAACGGCAGCCGATTGCCCTCCTATCGATGTTGAAACTTTTGTTGTTGAAATATATTCCTACTTTTACATTTACATTGTTCGTGTGGAAGAACTGAAGGAATTCTATGATTCTGCAATTGCTGAGTACCAACGGATTCTTGGATACTAAAAAAACACATGGTTATAACTAAAGCCAGCAGGGGAGAGAATCGTTACTCCTTTTCCTGCGGTGAAATTATATATTTCTTTTCAACAGATGTAGTCGAACTTTCTTCGAAAGTCCACGTGCTGAGCTGTGGTTATTATTTGTTCACAATATTTCTGCCATTGTTCATGCTTCTTTCATAAACATTCAAGAACAAACAATTTCAGCATTGGAAGTGTTGTCTACAGTTAATGATTTCCTGCATAAATGCAGGGACAGGAGCAGAACCAACTTTGTTCCTACTTCTTCTTCTTCTTCGTTCGCACTGTCTGTCTATATCTGCAGTCCTGTCTCTTGGATAAATTTCACTGTTTTTTGTAACTCATGTATGGAACCGTAGAGCTTATCTTCTTTAGTGGTTTCCCTGGGCCAGTAATTATTTCTCAGTGTCTCATAGTTGGTGCAGTTTTGGACGATATGTTCCACAGTTTGGGGCACCTGGGCACATGTACATAGATTAGTAGTACCAACCTTAAACTTTGTATACATATGACTTCGGAGTCGGCTGTGTCCTGTTCGGAGACGGAAGATGGTGACTTGTTCCTTTCTGTTTAGCATGTGATAGTCATCATGTGGTGGTGTTTGTGGCTTCCCGTAGGTTTTTATCATGCTTTTCTTCTGATTATAGGTGATTAGTATGTCTGGTTGCTCCATTTCAGTGCCCTCTTTGGCCAGATGGTCAGCTTTCTCATTGCCTGGTATCCCACAGTGAGAGGGAATCCATTGCAAAGTGACTCCATGTTGTAAGCCAATTTTTGACAAGGCATCCTTAAGGTCTGGTAGTTTGTTGCACTGAAGAGGTTCCAGTACTGATCTTGCATCTGTGAGAATTACTACAGGACATGTATCAATTCTGGAGTCTGATAGTTTTTCAACTGCAGCAATAATTGCCCTAACTTCTGCATCAAAGTTGTTGCAGTATTTTCCACTGGGTATGGAAATCTTGTCAACAGTGTTGTTTGGATATTCAGTATGTGCTCCTGCCCCTCCATTCTTTATGGCATTGTGTGCAGATCCGTCTGTATACACACGTATCCAGGTGTAGCATGGATATTTGTCATCTAGCACACTAAGTGTGGCTGTTGATCTTACAAGGCTGGTTTGCATCTCACCATTCTGCACACCTTTCACTTCAGTCTGAACAGTTATTTGTGTATAATCTGCTTCTTTCCATGGTGTATGCTCTGGTACAGATGATAATGGAGCGACTACAGTTGGAAGGTCAGGTATCAGCTTACGCATACGCTTTGCCTGGTGAATGAACCTGTTTCTTTTAAGCCGGCTTAATGCCAAGTTATTGAATCTCTCCTTCAAGGGATGGCTTACAGAGCTAAGGAATTTCTCTCCCATGGTCATGACCTTTGTGTCTCTACGTTCCTTTAGCGCTTGAACACCAACTATTTTCTGCATTTCTACTATTGATGTGGACCTCATGGCACCTGTGATAATCCGTAGTGACTGATTTTGAACCTTGTCTAGATTATGCAGCGTAGTGTTTGATGCTGTGCACCAAGATGTTGAGCCATATTCTAAATGTGGTAGAATACTTTGCTGATATATATTCTTGAGGACTCTTTCACTAGCTCCCCATGTGGCTCCACTTAATTTTCTTAATATGGCTAGTTTTCTTCTGGCTTTTGCTTCTGCACTGTTGATGTGTTGCTTCCAGGTCAGTTTTGAGTCAAGAGTCACTCCTAAGTAAGTGGGTTGGTTGTCCACCCTTAAGGATATTTCATTTACAAAGATATTACCTGCTTTCTGTTTAGATGAGAGAGTGAACAGAGTGGTACTTGATTTCTCTGTGTTGATACTTACATACCATTTGTCTGTCCATGATGTCAAGATGTCTGCTGTTCTTTGGAGTCTCTGTGTAGCAACTGTCGCATATTCATCTGTACACCACATGACCAGATCATCTGCATACAGTGCCGCTTTGATTCCATAGGGAAGTTCCTTGACCAGGTCATTAATGAATTCAAGGAATAGTGTAGGCGAAAGGACTCCTCCTTGTGGTACACCGTGTCGCAGAAGTACTTTCTGGCTTTTGTGTCCACTCATAACTACTCTAGCTCTTCTATTGTGCAAATAGGACTTTATCCAGTTGTACAGTCTTCCATTCACATTGCAGTTTCTTAGTTTCCACAGCAGACCTTTTTTCCATACTTTATCAAAGGCTTTCTTTAGGTCTATCCACTCTGCTGGTACAAGGTTTTTCTCTTGGAATGCATCCTCAATCTCTTGAGAGAGATAGGTCACTTGATCGTCCGTACTGTAGTACTGCCTAAATCCTGCTTGTTGTGGAAAGAGAAGGTTTTCACTTTCTAGTTACCATTTTAGCCTCAGGTCAATGATGCGTTCCATCGTTTTGCATAGGCAGCTAGTGAGACTGATTGGCCTGTAGCTGGAGGCAGTATCACTGCTTTTCCCTGGCTTTTAGCAGTGGTACCATTCTTGCTTCCTTCCAGATCTGAGGTAACTTACCTGTGCTCCAGCACATATTGAAAATATCCAACAGCTTTCCCATTGCTGCCATTCCCAGGTTATTGATCATTTCATTGGACACTCCATCTGGTCCTGGTGATTTCCTTGGTTTCAGTTTACTGACTGCTAGGTCTAACTCGCTGCGTGTGATTGGTGCATCCATGACCTCCACTTTTCTGACTTGTTCCTCTTCTTTCTGTGGTTCAATACGCTCTTTCTCTGGATAGATATAAATGTTGCAGACCTTGTTCCAAACGAACAAGATTCGCCCTCTAGAAAACAAGGGTCTTGTCAGAAAAACAGATGTGACGAATATCATCACCAATTTCTAAGATAATTGTGTTCAATATATAGAGGAAGCAGCGAACCACTTTCAATATTTGAGTTACTCAAACTGGTTGGCTTTGGGATAAATACTCAAACAAAACCCATTTGATTCAGAATTTTCAGATCTTGAAATCAATGACAACGAACCATTGGATGAAATCAACAATGTTTGTAGATTTTGTTTCAGCAGATAAAATTTCAGACTTGAACTCCAAACAATGAAAAACTGACATCCAGTGGGTGGAAGTGTGTTCCCTTTTCCATGCTAACTTTGATGTGTGTGGTGAATTATAAAATCAAATTATATAATTTATTCTCTGCCTGGCTGAGACTAACGCATCCACTGAAAGCATCTTCTCATACATGAATAGGACATGGACAAGCCACAAAACGCAACTTAGCCTTCAAATATTGAAAGCGATGCTTATGGTTAAATGCAGCTTTGAAGGCGCAGGAAACCCAGGCCAGAAACTCCACGACACGCTCATGCAGCGCCCAGATCTACTAAGAAAAATACATTCCTCACAGAAATATTGCGCCGCAACTTCAGAGAAGCCAGTACCAAGTATATCATCTGCTGCAGAGCAGCTGTAATGTCTACTAATTACTGTTAGTGTCACAATAAGCTAGAATTCCTTTATATTGAGCGTTTTAAAATGTTATGTGAACTGTAAAACAAAACACGAGCTATGGACGTAAAAATTACGGAAGCGAGCATCAATTGTTGAAGACTTTAAACAGTTTCAGTTTGGCATAGACAGTAAAGGTTAAATAGTAAAATTTAGTGTGACGTCCCGCTTTGTTTTGCGAAAAATAGGGTCACCTTATCATTAGATAAACAGAAGCATTTTATAATTGTCAGAACTCAAACATAGTAATGACTGCTCAGTAAAAAGAACAAGATTAACTCCAGTAATACAAAGTGATATAGTAACTTGGCTTAAACATTATTTTCCCTTCCAACAGCAACAGCCTGTTCATTCCAAACACAAGTGCACTTTCACCAATATCGATCTAACACATTTCATGCACTACAGCTGTTCCTGTTGTTTCATGTTTCCATGACAACATTTGATATGTTTAACGTAATCAACGGATTATATTTTATTTTAAACCATGATAATAATCAAAGCTGTTGTTGGAGTTTATTTGGTTTTTACAAAGAATGTTGTTTTCTTGCTATAATGTAATTATACCAGTAAAATAATAATATATATGGATATGTGTACCTCCTAGTTTTGATAAATATTACTAAAATTACTAAATAGTAAAGTTACTGTTACACTCTTGCTAACACCTGAATATGGTATGAAATATTCAGTACAAATATAAACTTAGCACTTATAATTAAATTGGATACAAGAGCAGAATAAGACAAACTCCTTCTATAGACATGGGTTTATAACATGGAAAATGGTGGTGTTCGATGTATGGACAACATCAAGAGATGTACTATCAGCTTGTTAGCCAACGTCTACTATGGAAGTTATATTAAACAACTGATTTTATGCAGATAATTTTCATGGCACGTTATGTGACCTCCATTTAACACACATAAAATCTCAGTACAGCTAAACAGAGCTTAAATAAAGCTAAAACGTAAAGAGATAATGCATACATGCAATCATCATCATCATCATCATCATGTGTCGTGCCGACTGGCGTTGGGTATTATGCTTCTCCAGAGTACCCGATCCTTCATGTAGCCCATCAGTTCTGTTGGTGATCTCCTCTCACACCATCCCGTCAGACTGTCCAGTATCATTTCTCTTGGTCTTCCTCTTCATCTTCTTCCTTCTATTTTTCCTGTTGCTATAATGGTTTCAATGCCCCCTCTTCTCATTGCATGTCCCATGAAAGTACATTGTCTCTCTCTTATCTTGTGATAAGGTTTTTTGTCTCTCCAGCTCTTCTCATACACTCTTCATTAGTTATTACATGCAAACAAAACTTTTTTTTCAGATCAAAGAAGTATTTGGAACACATTAAGAAAGATAATTTGTAAGATGTCAAAATAAAGGCACATTAGAATAGTGGGAACATTTTTCTGAATACAGAAATAAACAAACTATTATATCACATCAATGACCAGAATATGTCAAGTGCAAAGACAGGAACAAGTGCGTTCCTTCTTCCTTCTTAAGACAATGTTTCACTAAGGTGATTCAGCTAGGTCTTTGTCGGACATGTAATTATAGGTTTAATGTTATCTGTCTTTCATTCATTCGTTCGTGTTTTAGACATTCGTGTCTTCTGAATCAACTGAGAAATACTTATTCATTTTTTCTTCTTTTGCCACCAGAAACTCACATCACCCTGCTTTCTCTGTCTGTGCTTAAAATTGATTTTGCTTAGAAAATATTAAAGTGGAAATACCACATTGTTCCTCAGTAAATATTTTCCTACTATATATCTACAAATCTGCTTTACTTTCTCTGTCCTTTTACATCAATGCACTTAACTTTAGCTCTCAAATAATTCTCAGTCCTAGAATAAAACTTATCTTACTTTCACCGGTGACCTGTCCTACCAGGACACAGAATAGCAGATTCTTCAGAAACCACATCTTTGTTGTGATGGTGACGTGACCTGCTCTTTATATTGATATGCTTGTATTTCTTATTGTATTAAGAAAGTTAAGTTATGTAAATGCAAATCAATTAAATGTTAATCTATAAAATTACCGCTGTTAATTTGAAAGGCGCTTGCTGTTATTGTATTTCTACATGCATACGAAATGTAATATTGCATTTCATCTATGTTTTTTTCATTTGAAACCTTGACGCCTGGTTTCAAAACCATGTTAGATGACCATGTTTTGTTTGGTAATTTCTGCTCATAATTTTTTATGTTATGCATTAAATACGTATTCGTGTACAGCTAACAGGTGCGCCGACCGACGATAAGGTAGTATTATTGTGCTACTTGTGTAAACCTAAACATGTGTAATAAGTAGTAGTATTACAATGCATTTCGTCTACTATACAATGGATGTGTGTGTGATGTTGTGTTATACACCCACTGAACAAGTAATTGACTCGTAAACACTTTAAGTCACAATTACAGACGTCACTAATTACAGAGCACATTCACTTTACTGCTACACAAGTGACACAACAGACGTTACATTGATATACACCATGCATCTACGAAAGCCCAGGACAACCACAACACGAACATGACCAGTTTACATAAGTACAACTCATCTCAACGCCACAGTTGGGATACTCAACATTGGTCCATATAGCCAAGGATTCCAGAGATTCCAAAGAGATAAACAAAGTTTAATGGTGAACACACATTTGGTTGTAAGTGTTGTAAATGAATGTGGAGTACAAAATAAACTGATAAAAAATTACCATGAAAAAGAAAAGACTGTCCAAGAGATTAACATCGCCATGGGACAGACACACTCAGACAACATGGAAAAACATTCTAACTTTATGTATACCAAACACTGCAACATAAACGTTCAATCAAGAATCACAAACATTGTCCAAAAGGGGACAATCAAATCACATGTACTACATAACATTCGTTATCCTGAAAAGGACAAAAGAACTACAACAACATGTTGCCCTAAAAAGGACAAATTGACCACAACTTCTATATTCTAGATTATATGACAGTTTTTCCTAAACATCAAAACCAAACATAACAACGTATATTTTGAAACAAGGAATCCAGAACAGATCTTCCAGAAACAAACTAGACATACTCTCATTAAAACAGATTTCTTTTTTCGTGTACTGTGTACTGTACTTGCTTGTATTACTGAACACTAAACTCGTGTTTGCACACACTCTGTTCTGTACTGTGTCTATTACGTTTTAACATGAGCATTAGGCCCAGAGACACAACGGACGTTATATTGGTATACGCCGTGTAACAAGACAACCGAGATAACAATAACCTCAACCACACATTAACACACGACACGACCAGTTACATGTAATCAACCAACCCAACACTACAGCTTACACTTAACATGAATCCAATAACCACAGGATTCAGCACATACAAATCCGTAAATGTTTAATGATGAAATCCCATTTGTTCGATGTGTGTTGCAGTGATATGGAGTGTAAACTTGATGAGAATAATTACAAATGATCATACAAAAATATGTCCCGGCGACTAACATCGCCATGGGACCAAATCAGACATTCAACCTTGACAAAACATGGCAACTTCGAAATTACACATGACTTTCAATCTGACAATTTCTACCTTGTCCAAAACGGGACATATCAAACACACAATCTATATGACTACTACAGCAGTTGTCCTAAAAAAACAATCCATCAACTACAACAATTTGTCCTAAAAAGGACAGTCCATCTAACTTACATACCGAACTAAAGAATCTCTACATCCCTTTCTATAATTAAAACAGCACAACCTGTCACTACAACATTCTGACCCAAACTGTTCCCTCAAACTCGTTCATACATCCCGCCTATCAGAATAAACGTGACTCAGTTCTCCCTCAGAACACGAGGTACTTTCTCCGTGCTTAGCATAAACAGATGAGTTGTGGTATATTAGACCACAACAACAGGGTTTCTCGCAAAACAATCTGTACAGAATAACATTATGTTACATCATTAAACATCCAGAACATAACTCTATTTTTCATTCATCCCGCTAGTCCGATCACGTTGACTGAGCTCTGCAGTCGGTACACGGAGATAACAATTCCCGGGCTCGTTTAAAAAAAGTGATTGCTGTCACAGCTGTTTGACCACAACAACAGGGTTTCTAACCCACCATCTGTAACAGAATAAACATTCTCTTACACTATAGCGATATGATATCATGGGACTGAACTCACTGATCTTATGTGCACAAAGTTTCTCCCTCAGTGAAGTATTTATGGAATGTTAAAACTGTATGATTTTAATGTATTTCTTTTTTATAGCAGGATGGAAAAAGAATGCATCCAAAATTAGAGCTAGGTTGAAATTAACATTATGCAACAGTTCATTCCATATGTTAAGCCAAAAGTATATATCATAAAAATATAATTATATTAGGTTTTTACGACATATATTATATTACAGTATAGGGGAATTAAGAACAGAAAATGTTGAACAGGCATTGTTCTTAGAGGAAATGAGTAACGTCTCCAGAGTTCTAGGCCATTCTTGAATGGATTGTTTCTCTTGACCGACTTCTGATTTGCTGGGAGAGAGTAGAATATGTTGGTCACGTGGGATACGGGATTCCGTGTCTGTGCGTAATGCAGTTAAGATATGAGTTTGTTCTGGCTGTAGAGTGTTAAGCATTGTGGTTTGAATGCTCGTTTAGGTGTATCTGCCCTTTATAGAAGAAAATATTTGGCACATTGTTCTTTAGGTTTAATGGATTTTGCTAGACTGGAAACGTTCTCTTTTTCTTTTGTAAACGTGATTCGTATTGCAGGTAATTTACGATCTGTGAGTTATACTACTCATCCCAATGTTGACGTACATTTTCCTGGGCGGAATATCATGTTCCATTCCTGTACGTTGATCCCTGTTGGTTTTCCATTGAGCAGCATTTCCATCATTTTCAGTCACATCGTGGCGTTAGTTTCTTTCACGTGAATCTTATAGTGTAATTGAAAAGATCCGCCTTGACCGCTGAACTGAACTATGTTACCTGTTATAACAGCTGCACTGCTGAGTGTGATCCACGTGCTTGGTAGATTATGCTGTGGTGGTCTAGGATATGGCTTGCTGTGTTTACCTGTTTGATTATAGACTCTATGTAGGTTATGAACCTGACGTTTTCGTAGTTTACACTTTGTTTAGCTTATATAAAATGTTGTGATTGTCCCGTCTTGGACACTATAATGAATGTTCTGGTAGAACAGAATGTAGGTCCGTGATTCACTTATTCAGTTAGAGAAGAGTCAGACTTCATGTACAGAATTATCTTTTTTTTTTACTGATCGGGATTTTAAAAAAAATTTTTAAGCATGGACTGAGAGAGTTTTATGTTAAATATTTCATGTGGCCAATAATTAAATTTAAACAAACCATATATCACATAAAAGAAAATATAATAATAATTTTGTGTTAGTGACATGTAAAAAAAACATTATTAATAAAAACACAAGTATAAAAAATTGAAACAAAAACGTTATACTTATCCAAGACTAGTCAGAAATTAACTGATATAAACTTGTTGTAATGGCTTAGATTTCTTTGTAATCCAATTTTCAAGAAATATAACAACCTTTGCAGAAAATATTTCCCATTTCCTGATTTTACACCCCTTTTCCATTATGACTATGGAAACTAGCATTTTAAAGTAGATATCTACAACGAGGTGCATAATTTTTTTATATATTGGGACATTATATAGGACAAACACAATATGTAACTAATTTATATGGATTCTGTTTGCATACTTTATCTAAAATTATAGATGAACTTGTGTATGTCGTGCTTTTACACACTCGAGAGTTTGACTTCACAGCCTCCTCAAACACAGGCAGTTCTTTTCACTTGTTGTGGGCTAATACATACCTCCCTGCCTGTTTTTCCTTAACAATAACCTGGTTTGAACCTGTAGGGCTTTCTACGACATTTGACGTAGAAGTCAGACCAAGAATGGGATAATGTAAATGATCTTCATTGGTCATTACTGAGATATATATATATATATCTGAGATGTAAAAGTTTTGTTTTGTGTTGTCACGAGATGCAGCTTCATTTGATGCTTAATTCGATGCACTGAACTATATATCATTAGAAAGTATAACATGTTTCTGCAAGTATTGTGTTGGCACGGTTAATGAGTTACATACAGTTTCATTTAGTAGTAAATAGATTGTGACACACTTCTGGCGTGACGTGCAAGATGGCGGACGTTTTTTTAACGCTCTCGCCGGCATGCAGAAATCAGCGGAATTCCGCTTGATCTGTTACATATCCTGTACCGTGAGTTGGGCATAAGGCTAACAACCTTATCCTGGGACATATCTAGAGGCGACTCCAGATGGGAAAAAAGGTATTGTTACGAAAACTCGCAGAGAAACCAACCGAGCTTCAGGGATGCCAACTCTGAGAAACTCATTCGTCGGCCCCAAACATGTGACATGGATTGGATTCTGGAATGTGAGAGCGATGACAGCACCAAGGTCATGACCATGGGAGAAAAATTCCTTAGCTCTGTAAGCCATCCCCTGAATGAGAGATTCAATAACTTGGCATTAGGACGGCTTAAAAGAACCAGCTTCATTCATCAGGCAAAGCGTATGCGTAAGCTGATACCTGACCTTCCAACTGTAGTCGCTCCATTAACATCTGTACCAGAGCATACACCATGGAAAGAAGCAGATTATAAACACATAACTATTCAGACTGAAGTGAAAGGTGTGCAGAATGGTGAGATGCAGAGCAGTCTTGTAAGATCAACAGCCACACTTAGTGTTTTAGATGACAAATATCCATGTGATACCTGTATACATGTGTATACAGATGGATCTGCACATAACGCCGTAAAGAATGGAGGGGCAGGAGCATATATTGAATATCCAAACAACACTGTTGACAAGATTTCCATACCCACTGGTAAATACTGCAACAACTTTGGTGCAGAAGTTAGGGCAATTATTGCTGCAGTTGAAAAAGTATCAGACTCCAGAATTGATACATGTCCTGTAGTAATTCTCACAGATGCAAGATCAGTACTGGAAGCTCTTCAGAGCAACAAACTACCAGACCTTAAGGATGCCTTGTCAAAAATTGGCTTACAACATGGAGTCACTTTGCAATGGATTCCCTCTCATTGTGGGATACCAGGCAATGAGAAAGCTGACCATCTGGCCAAAGAGGGCACTGAAATGGAGCAACCAGACATACCAATCACCTATAATCAGAAGAAAAGCATGATAAAAAACTATAGGAAGCCACAAACACCACCACATGATGACTATCACATACTAAACAGAAAGGAACAAGTCACCATCTTCCGTCTCCGAACAGGACACACCCATCTCCGAAGTCATATGTATACAAAGTTTAAATTGGTACTACTAATCTATGTACATGTGCCCAGGTGCCCCAAACTGTGGAACATATCCTCCAGAACTGCACCAACTATGAAACACTGAGAAATAATTACTGGCCCAGTGAAACCACTAAAGAAGATAAGCTCTACGGTTCCATACATGATTACAAAAAACAGTGAAATTTATCAAAGAGACAGGACTGCAGATATAGATAGATAATGCGAACGAAGAAGAAGAAGAAGTCTGTTTCTTTAATTTTTTTTTCAGCTTCCACATGCATAAATGAGGGTGGATATTACATTTGAATTGAATACTCTTAACCCGGTTTTTGTGCTTATAACTTTTGAATGGCATATGTTCTCAAGATTCTTGAAGGGCAATGATGCTTTCGCAATTCGTATTCTAATTTCCTTTCTGGTGTCACCATCCTGGTCTATGTAGCTGTTTCTTCTGCGTATGTATGCCATTCGCTGTTAATGAGAAGTTTCATTATTTTTGTTTTATCCTTGTCTCATGTACCCTATCAAATCCCGTTTTACCTGTAGCATTTTTTTCATTATGAAGTCTATGACAATTCCAAAAAGCAAGGGGGACAATATATATATATATATATATATATATATATATATATATATATATATCCTTGTTTCACGCCTGTTTCAGTCTGGAACCATTCATTCATTCCTTCTTCTGCGTTGACTGCAGAAACATATCCATCGTAGAAATCTCTAATGATTTTGACAATCTTAGATAGTATTCCATATATTCTTAAAATTCTCCACAATGATTCTCTGTGTATGCTATCAAAATCCTTTTAAAATTATATGAAGTTCAGGATTAACTGTCTTTGCTTTTCAATATGTTCTTCAAGTATTATTCTTGGAGTAAAGATCTGGTCGAAACAGCTTCTCCCTTTTACAAATCCTGCGTGTTCTTCTCTCATTGCAGCATCCACAATATCTTAAATTCTATTCATAATAATTTTGCAAAATAATTTTGATACAACTGACAGTAAGGTTACTCCTCTCCATTTATTGCAGTCGATAAGGCTGCTTTTTTCAGTACTTTAACAATGATTACTTTTTTCCATTTAGAATGGACTTTATCTTCTTTCCAAACTTTATTGACCATTCTCAGAAGTTCTTTCATGTTGCCATTGTTAGTAGCTTTTAACATTTCGGCTGTATTTCATCTTCACCTGCAGTTTTATTGTTAGCCATTAGATTCACTGTATTTTCAATTTCATGTAATGTAATTTCTTCTAGGGAAATTTAAGTCAGTTTCAAGGTCTATCAGTTCTGTTTGGTGTTGTAGATTAAGTATTTCTTGGAAGTGTTCAACCCATCTTTTTTTTTTTTTTGGTTTTACTTGATGTTAATAATGTGTCAGTTTTGTTAAGGATCGGTCTTTCTTTGGATACAATAGTACCCGATAGCCTCTTTTGTATGTTATATAAAGTTTTTCTGTCTCCTGTTTTTGCTTCCTTCTCTGCTTCTTATGCCATATTGTCCATATATTCTCTTTTATCCCTTCCTGCTGAACTCTTTACTTTATTGTCTAGTTCTTTGTATGTTGCTTTTGCCAAATCTCTTCCAAGGTACGTCTTTACATTCAGCATGGCTAATTTGGCTGTTCGTCTTTCATGTATGGATTGCCATGTGTTGTCGGATATCCTTGTTTCATGCAGTCGGCCACTTGTTTTAGCTGCTGCAATTATAGCTGTGCTGTAAGAATGCCATAATTCATCTATATCTGTCTCCTCTACCTCACTGAATGCAGCGAACTGTTTGGTAAGTTCCAGATTAAAATTAATATTAGTATTTTCATCCTGTAGACTTTATCTTTCTGAGTGTTGCTTTCTTGTGTTGGCTTTAGTCAGTTTTAGTCTTTTATTTTCCCTATACACAGGTTGTGATCATTGTTGACATCTGGACCCTTATATGCATTTATGTATTTCAGAGATGTTCTGAATTGTTTTCTAATACAAAAATAATCTATCTGATTTCTGGTTCTATCATCTGGAGATATCCATGCATTTTTTGTGTATCTCTTTGTGTGGAAATACTGTTCCTTCAATGACCATGCCTCTTGTTAGACATAATTCCATTAATCTGTCTCCATTCTGATTTACCGTATCAATCCCTTCATTCTCCATTGCATTTTCGACGTCCGTGTTATCTTTTCCTACCTTAACGATGAAGTCTCCCATGACCGTTAAGATGTCGTGTTTAGGAACTTTGTTAATGAGTTGTTGTAGTTAGTGAAATAATCGTTCGTGGGTGCATAGCATTTATGATTGTCATTCTTCCGTGCCTTATTTGGAATAGTGCTCTTAATATACGACTTTTCATTGGTTCCCATTCAGTAGGGCTCTTTGGTGATGCAGATGACATAATTATATCTACTCCTTCGTGATATTTCCCACCGTCTCTGAATGTATGTTTAACTAAAATGTATTATTATAAATAACTATAACCTAGACTTACGAAAGAATATGAGATATCTAATAAATGAATCAATCTTAAAAGAATATGTATCGAGGATACACAAACTATCTCTCTCTCTCTGAACCTTAAGTGCCCAGGACACATGGGGCTTCCGCAAGGGTTTTCCACAAATGCCTGTCCTTCGCCTTTTTTTCTGCTCTTGCCCAGGTGAGCCCTCTATTGCTCAACATCCTTTCTGTTGTTCTTCTCCATGTCTCTTTTGGTCTACCCTTACTTCAGTTCCCCTGTGGTGTCCATCTTAGTGCTATTTTTGGTAGTGAGTTGTCAGTCATTCGGAGCACATGTCCCAACCATCGCCAGCGTCTTTCCTCAATAATTGTTGTCAGTGGTTTCATCTGCATTTCTGCTAATAAGATTTTATTTCTTATGGTGTTTGGCCAAAATATTTGTCCAATTCTACGTAAACATTTAGTCTGGAAAGAATTCAACTTGTTTTATATGGTTTTGGTGATGTTCCAGCATTCACTTCCATAGAGTAGTACACTTAGAACATTAATCTTAAATATCCTGATTTTCATATTTATGCTTAGGTTTTTGGATTTCCATATAGTCTGCAGCATTGCAAAAGCCTGGTTTGCTCTAGTAAGTCTGCTGTTGATGTCCTCTGTGCTTTCTCCATTTTCTACTACTCTGCTGCCAAGGTATACAAATTCGTTGACATCCTCCACTAACTTGTTATCTACTTTGAGTACATTTCTGTTGTTCACATTTTGCTTCATTAACTTTGTCTTTCCTACGTTGATCTTTAGTCCTATGTTGTTTGCATTCTGAGTTAGCTTGTTTATTTTATCTTGCATATCTTTGTGACTGCTTGATGATAGACAAATGTCGTCCGCAAAGTCAAGGTCCTCCAGCACTGTGTTGAGGGTCCATTGTAATCCTCTGTGTTTGTCTGATGTTGCCTCCTTCATTAACCAGTCTACTGCCAAGATAAATAATGTTGGTGATAGTACACATCCCTGTTTCACTCCTGTTTGTACCCTAAAGCTGCTGGAGGTATGTTCTCCACAGATAACTTTACACTGAGAACCCTCGTATAGAGCTTTGATTACATTAACTATTTTATGGGGGAGGCCATGCCATCTTAGGATTTTCCACAGTGCATCTCTGTTGACACTGTCAAAGGCTTTCTCAAAATCTATGAATAATGCATATGTTGTGCTATGACACTCATTTGCCTGTTCTAGTATATGTCTAAGTACAAATATGTGGTCTATGCATGATCTTCCTTTACTAAATCCTGCCTGCTCTTTTCGAAGTTTTCCCTCAAGTGTTGGTACAATTCTGTTGATGATTACTCTGCAAAATGCTTTACTGGTGAGTGGCAGATGGGTAATGCCTCTCCAGTTCCCGCAATCTTTGAGGTCACCCTTCTTTGGTAGTTTTACTATAAGCCCAGTTTTCCACTCCTCTGGGGCTTTTTCTAGATCCCAAATTTGTTGTAATATCCGGCAAAGTTGTTTTGGTGTTTCTGTTTCTTCTGCTTTCAACATCTCAGCAGTCACTTCATCTTCACCTGGTGCCGTGTCTGATGTTAGCTTCTTTATCGCCTCCTTTACTTCATTTATTGTTATTGGTCCTGTATTGATGTTTAGTTCCGTTTTTGCTTCAGTTATGTCTATTGTTTGTGCTGCTTGTGTTCTGTTTAGTAGGGTGTTAAAGTGTTCCCTCCATCTTTCAATTTTTTTCTCTTTATCCACTGACCAGTTGTCCATTTTGTGTTCTTTCTGCACTTTCACATCTTGTGTTGAAGTTACCTGTCATCTGCTTTGTGATTTTATATATGGTTTTCATGTCATTTGTATATGCTGCTTTCTCTGCTGTTTCTGCTAAGTTGTCATAATATTGACGTTTATCTTGACGGCATGATTACTTCACTTCTTTCTCTTTTTGTGCATAATTACTTAAAACTCGTTTCTTTAAGCCGTTGTGATTTGGTGTTCAGTAATTTTTTCTTGATTTCTTTTCTTTGCTCTATCTTTTCACATGTGGTCTCGCTTATCCATTCCTCTTTTCTCCTTTTCCGATATCCCAGCACCTCTTTTGCTGTTTCCTGTAGTGTTTTATTGAACTCTAATATGGACATTTCTGCTTCGTCTTGTAGGACACTGAAGCGGTTCTTAAGTAATATTGAGAATTCATTTCTTGTTTGCTGGTCTATCAGTTTTCTTATATCAAAATGTATCTTTCTGTGTTCTCCGATTTTGGCTTTCCTTAATGTTAGTTTTATTTTTGCTACCAGAAGGTTGTGATCACTTCCTACATCTGCTCCTTTCCTTGTTCGCTCATCTTGTAGTGACCGTTTGCACTTGTTTATTAGTATGTGATCGATTTGGTTTTCTCTGATTTTATCTGGTGACCTCCAAGTCACCTTATGGATGTTTTTGTGTTGAAAATTGTCCCTCCGATGGTCATCATGTTTTCTTCACAGAAACTGCACAGTCTTTCTCCATTTTCATTTATTTCTCCGATTCCTTCTCTTCCCATGATTCTTCTTCTATCTTCATTTCCTTCACCTACTTTTGCATTGAAGTCGCCCAAGATGAGTAACATATCATGCTTGGGTATTATTTCTACTGTTGCGTGGAGGCTGTTGTAAAAAACAAACTATAGTAATATATAACGATAGAAAGTCATAACCATTCTCTATACGAATTGGTTTACAACAAGGTGATACATTATTTCCCTAACTATTCAACCAAGTAGTAGAAAAGGTAATCAGAAAAGCGAAAGAAGAAAGCAGTACAGAAGGACAAGCTAAATACTAGGATACGATGATGATATCGACCTGGTGGAAGAAACTATGCAAAAAGTCATCAATACCTGCATATAACTGACAGATATAGCACTAAAAGTGGGCTTGACCATTAACCAAGATAAACAGAGTATATGAAGATATCAAGAGACCAGAAGCAGAATGATCCAGTTATATAAATGTTGGCATATGATTATTAGCAATGCAAAAACGTACAAATATCTAGGTACAACCTTCAACAGAAGCAACACAGTAAGCGAGGAAATTAAAATCATAGCACAGATAAGGAATACAATATACTTTGCCTTGCGTTGTTAAAATCCAAAATCCTGTCCCAAAACACCACATTAGCAATCTACAAAACTATAATAAGACCACCCGCCATGTATGAATCAGAAACATGGAGTACGACAAAGAAAGATGAACAACAACTGCAGATCTTTGAGAACAAGATCTTGAGATGAAACTTTGGGTCGATAAAGGATACCAACAGTAGAGAATGGAGAGCTAGAAACAACACTGAACTGAACAGCTTAGTTAAATTCCAACGAATTATAAATGACTTGAAACTGAACAGAATACGGTGGCTGAGATATGTAGAAACAATGGAAGAGAACAGACAAACGAAAATGATGTATGCACAAGAAATGAGTGGAAACAAAACCTAGGGGTAGTCAAGGGCAGAGATGGAAAGACAACATAGAAGAGGATATAAAAGAAATTGATGTCACCAACTGGAGAGAGAAGATTAGGAATAGAGAAGAGTGGAGGCGAACTTTATCTGCAGCAGTGAATCTTAATGGCTCGGAAAGCTGAGGAGGAAGAATAATAAGTTAGATTAAAAAGACAGTCAGAGAATAAATATCTCTTATATCTTATATCTTATATCCTTCCCGTGCCGTTAGACGTCACATAGGGCTCGCAAAGTAGTTCGCCAATTTTTCCTGTCTTCAGCGAGTCTTTCAACCTCATCAAAGGATTTTATGCCTGTTAACTTGGCCTCTCTTAATAATGTCCTCTTCAGAGCTTCACGCGGTCTGCCTCTTTTTCTTCGGCCTGTTGTGTTCCACTTGATAGCTTGTTTTGGGATTCTCTGATCATTTCTTCTCATCAAGTGACCAACATATGTCCATCTCCTTTTCCTGATCACCCATGAGACTGGTTGTTGTTCAGTCATCTGTCTTATCTCTGCATTGTTCTTGAATTCATTCCACTTGATGCCGAGTATTTTCCTTATTTTTGTTTTGTCCTTGTTAATTTCAAGTCCTATTTTGCTAGCCAGTGAAGATAGGATATATGTTTTTTCTTGCATGGAATTCACATTATTACTGATAAGAGTTATGTCATCAGCAAAATCAAGATCTTCTAGTTGGGTCCCATGTACCCAGTCAATACCTGTGTTACCTGTGCAGCATTTTGTCATTATGAAGTCTATTGTAATCCCAAAAAGTAAAGGAGACAGTATACATCCTTGTTTCACGCCTGTTTCAATCTGGAACCATTCACTCATCCCTTCTTCTGTCTTGACTGCACAACTATATCCATTGTATAAGTCCTTAATGATGTTGACAATTTTAGATGGTATTCCATATAGACATAAAATTCTCCATAATGAATCTCTGTGTATGCTATCAAATGCCTTCTTAAAATCTATGAAATTCAGTATTAATGGTTTTGCTTTTCAATATGTTCTTCAAGTATTATTCTGAGAGTAAAGATCTGGTCGAGACAGCTTCTCCCTTTTCGAAATCCTGCTTGTTCTTCTCTCATTGCAGTATCCACTATATCTTTGAGTCTATTCAAAATGACCTTGCAAAATACTTTTGACACAACTGATATTAAGGTTACTCCTCTCCAGTTGTTACAGTCACTAAGGTTGCCCTTTTTTGGTATTTTAACAATGATTCCCTTCTTCCAATTAGAAGGGACCTTTTCTTCTTTCCAAATCTTGTTAAACATTCTCTGTAGTTGTCTCATGTTGTCACTATTGATAGCTTTTAGCATCTCGGCTGTTATTTCATCTTCACCTGCAGCTTTGTTGTTAGCCATTAAATTCACTGCTGCTTCAATTTCATGCAATTTAATTTCATCTAGATTGACATTTAGTTGTGGGGCTGGTAAGTCAGTTTCAAGGTTTAACAATTCTTTTGGGTGTGGTCGATTGAGTATTTCTTGGAAGTGTTCAGCCCGTCTTTGCTTTTGGTCTTTATTTGATGTTAATAGTGTTCCAGTTTTGCTAAGGATTGGTCTTTCTTTAGATGTAATAGTACCTGTTAGCCTCTTTTGTATGTTATATAAAGTTTTGCTGTCTCCTGTTTTTGCTGCTTTTTCTGCCTCTTTCGCCATATTGTCTATGTATTCTCTTTTATCCCTTCTAGCTGAACTTTTTACTTTCTTGTCTATGTCTTTGTATTTTGCTTTTGACGAATCTCTTTCATGATCTGCTTTTGCATTCAACATGTTTAATTTGGCTGCTCGTCTTTCATGTATATACATCCATGTTTTATCTGATATCCATGCTTTTCTATTTGGTTTTTCCAATCCAGCGCTTACTTTTGCTGCTGTGATTATGGCTGTGCTGTAAGAATTCCATAACTCATCTATACCTATCTCCTCAACTTCACTGGGTGTTTTGGAATGATTGGCAAGTTCCTGATTGAAATTAATGTTAGTATTTTCTTCTTGTAGGCTGTGGATGTTTATCTTTCTGTGTACTGATTTCTTGTGCTGACTTTTCAATTTTAGTTTTATTTTCCCTATGCACAGGTTGTGATCACTGTTGACATCTGCACCCCTATAAGCCCTTACATCCATGAGAGATGTTCTGTATTGCTTTCTAATACAAAAATGGTCTATCTGGTTTCTAGTTCTATCATCTGGAGATATCCATGTTGTTTTATGTATCTCTTTGTGTGGGAATATTGTGCCTCCAATGACCATGCCCTCTGTTAGACATATTTCAATTAATCTTTCTCCATTCTGATTAACCATGTCAATTCCTTCTTTCCCCATCACTTTTTCAACGTCGGTATTATCCTTCCCTACCTTAGCATTGAAGTCCCCCATAGCAATTAGGATGTCGTGTTTAGGGACTTTGTTGATGATTTGTTGTAGTTGGTGATAGAAGTCGTCTTTCACATCATCATCTGCATCATTCGTGGGTGCATAACACTGTATTATTGTCATTCTTCCGTGTCGTAGGTTGTATCGTGCTCTTATTATACGACTGTTCACTGGTTCCCATTCTACAAGGCTCTTTGCAGCTACATTTGACATAATAATGCCCACTCCGTCTCGGAATTTATTGTCATTTCTGCCTGAATGTATAATTAACTTACCGTTTTCCGCCGATCTTTTACCTGCTTCTGGCCATCGCATTTCGCTGATGCCAAGTATGTCTAGATGGTATCTCTCCATTTCTTTGATGACCTGGGTGGTTTTTGTTGGTGCTGCCATCGTTCTCACATTCCAGAATCCGATCCTTGTCACATGTTTGGGGCCGACGAATGAGCTCTTCGGAGTTGGCATCCCTGATGCTCGGTTGGTTTCTCTGCGAGTTTCCATAACGATATCTTTTTTTCCCATCTGGAGTTGCCTCTAGATAGGTCTCAGGATAAGGTTGTTAGCCTTATGCCCAACTCCCGGTACATGATATGTAACAGATCAAGCGGAATTCCGCTGATTTCTGCATGCCGGCGAGAGCGTTTTAAAATAAATATATGACACACTAAAAAAGGCAGCCAGAAAATAACTATATGCTAGAATGAAAAGACTGGCAGAGAATAATGATAAGCCAGACAAAAAGGGAAGCCAAAGAATAACTTTAAGCCAGACTAAAAAGGCAGCCAGAGAAGTACACAGATAGACAGACAGACAGACAGACAGACAGATAGATAGATAGATAGATAGATAAATAGATAGATAGATAGATAGATAGATAGATAGATAGATAGATAGATAGATAGATAGATAGATAGATAGATAGATAGATAGATAGATAGATAGATAGATAGAGAGATAGATATGTAGATACATACATACGTACATACATACATACACATATACATACATGCATACATATATACATACATACACCCTACACATACATACATACATACATACATACATATATATATATATATATATATATATATATATATATACTTACTGAACTTATAGCCTTAACAAGAACTGGAAAGAATACAAGTAGGACTAAATCGTGACTGGAGTTTGGTCCTGCGCCCTGAGCCGAGTTGCTATAATTACCGTTGAGTACATCAAACATTCTCGCTTCAGTCTCGGTAATCCCTGAACAAGAAAGTGTAAACCTGTTTTGATGCGCTGTTAATTAGATTTTTAAAGTAAGAAGCAACAAAACTTACGCTCAGGAAAGTGACAGAGGACATTGTACATGCTTGGTTTTCAGACATACAAAGTACCTGTGAGTGAGCAAACAATAAATGAATCAGAGTAAAAATCCACGGATTATGACAGCACGAACACATCCCTAGTCTGTCGTAACTTTGATCTATTACTTTATGGATAAAATTAGTCAAAAACAACAAATTACTTAGTTATTCACTGTTTCCTTTAAAAAATTAGTTCATTTTCACTGAAAATGAGACGATGAGCAATATATAAGTTAAAACTTCTGCTATATCTATGTTAATTTTCGAATCTTGTAACAAACCAAACTATTACATTTATTTATTAAGACTTTTTATCAAAATTTAATGTAAAAAAAAGAAAACATTGTTTATTTGTTTCGTGTTCATATGTTTTCTACTTTGGTTTATCTCTTGTCATATTGCAACAGTAGTTAGCTGGCAGAGACGCTTTCCACTTTCCATAGTAACTTTTTATCTTTGCTGAGATATCTCCCTGGAACTACTTCCACGTTCATCATTCACTGCGCGCTAATTTTGAGGCAAGATGTCAGGACAGGAATCCAGGACCTGGTTCTTGCATGACCTGTGGCAAAATAATTGCTGGTATCTTATCGAAGGTTCGTAAAACTCCAAAACAAAGTAATCAACTCTTTGATCTCCCAGAAAATTGTGAATAACGAATCTGACATCTTCTAAATCTTCTTTCTCATTACCGTGAAGACCAAAGTTTTTGTTCTTAGTTATATGTGATATTATATATATATATATATATATAAACGTTACATAAGGCCCGCACTGTAGTTCGCCATGATGTCCTGTCTTTGGTGAGTTTTTCAATCTCATCAAGGGATGTTATGCCCTCTTTAGAGTTTCACGTGGTTTATCTCTTTTTCTTCGGCCTGTTGTGTTCCAATTTGATAGCGCTCTTTCTTCATCAGATATGATATACGTTTATATATGGTTTTGTTTCTTCATCAAACATGATATATTTTTCTATGTGGATTTGTTTCTTTATCAACTACCGCATAGGTTTATATGTGGCTGTGATTCTTTAACATATATATATATATATGAATCCGTAATTTCTTTGCGAAATACTGTAACTACGAGCAAGGTGAGGACAGAAATAGTGTCCTGATTAGTCGAAATATAACTTCCCGTCGTCCTAAGTGGTTCCTCCCTTCCTCAAATGTCGCCGAGTATGTAAGTCTGAGGTATAGATCAGCCACAAGTCCCTTACCTAGAGTCACGTTTTGGGGACACTGAATCTCCTAGAAATGTAAGTTGGAATTTTCCATGGGGACTTTTAAGCGACCATACCTGCTCTTCGGGAACTATGACGTGGTATCTCTCGCGCTGCCGTCATTTAGTTGAAAGCAAATTTGTCTGAAAGAAACCCTACCGGGAACTGCAACTAAGGTTCACCGACTTAGCTAAATTACTCTCTTCCAAGGAAATGTCAACTGTTTTAACAAAAGTGTCTGGCTTGTCACTTAATAACTTGGTTTAATACCTCTTGGATTCAGTGCATCTGTGAAAGTCTTCACCAGCTGCATCTGCGCCAGCTGAGATACCAGTTCCCCTGCGGAATAGGCAACTTTGGCTGCCTCGCCGATACGGTCAGCCGATGCTTGGTTGGACTCTCCAGGAGTCTGATAAATTGAGGCTAACTTACGCCAAGCCTCTTGGGGAGTCTGCAACACACCGTATCGTGCTGTTAGAAAATATACATATTCCTCAGAGGAAAATGGAGGGGCTGCTTGACAGATTCCGCCATGGATCCTGTAGTGCTCGGGTACACCACGATCTTTTGTGTTGGCAGATCAACATCTCTAACCTCCATGAGCTTATTAAGCTCCTCCAGACACTGCATTAACTTTGCTGAGTCCCCCCCATGGAACCTTTCTACAGCTTACAGTACATGGTTGAACTTCAAGTCAGTGCTGACGTGTAACAGGGAACTCTGCAAGAATTCCAAAAAAATCTGACGTAGAAGGAGCTGAAGCCATCCTCAATAGCGCAACTTGCTAATTCTCCACAAAATAGTTATCAGTATACCAACAATGCAATAGCACCAATATTATTCAATGCAGTAATAGGAATAAAAAGATGATATGTAATGCTAATAAATGATACAATATAAACTAAGACTAAACGTTAATTATTCCTGAAAATAAGAGAAAACATATATAGCTGTAATCTTTGAAGCTTGAGTGTCTCAAAATGTCTACATAGAAATATCACTGACGTAAAATGCCCATAATCCTACATCACATATAAGTAGAACATCCGGCGACTATCCTTTTACACGTGTTCACTCCTATCTTTCTGCCGAAGTATCTCATCCATGCAAAACTATAAAAGTTCATCAAGTAGCGATATACACAATGTTCCTTTATCCAGTAATTTTGAAGACCAAGAGTAACTGTTTAAAATACAGATTTCAATTGGACCACTTGCCGGGTTCTAAGGACTGTTAAACCCGCAGATGGGGTGGGGGGTACGCTCTCCATTCCAATTAAATGTCTCCAAGGCCTGCGTCTCAAACAGCCTCTGATAGTCCAAGTCCAGGTCCTGGCCTTCTCGTGGGGGAACTGTTTAAACTGACATGAGAAAGGGCGAAAGGCGAATATCTGGGTCTGAAAACCAGAAGTTTCGGTAGATGAGAGCCTTGGTTTGTAGCTCATCTAGTAGAAGGGACACTCTGATTTAAAACACGCTGCTGGCGGGATTCTTCAGCTCCCGTGAGTGTGGTGAAACTCCTCCTGGCCAATGAAGAAAAATGTAATTAGGGTTGCCGCCCTGCGCCGCTGTGGAAAAGGTGATGGAAAGGATAAAGTGAAGTTTAATCGGTTTGTCCAGTGGTTTCGTGGCAAGAGCTGCTCATACAACGGCACCTCTCCTCTAAAGGCCGGCCACGTCCTATATACAACCATACTGGTAAAATATGCCTAAACCGGCTTAAATCAGTGGTTAAACTTGATGATTACTCATGTCACGGTACCCATGCTCTAGACGTCGATCACGTCTTAAATACCCCCATACCGGGATAATACGCCTAAACCGGCTTAACCTGGGGGTGAAACTTACGAGTGGCGAAGATTCGTCCTCCTGGACAAAAGCTCCGTCCTGGTCACAACAAAGAAGAGTAGCGGCCACGACCACAAAATGCTGAAGTCGGAGACACTGGACCAGTGTAGTCTTGATAGGCAACCACCTAAGGACTCGACGGTGATATATACCTAACCTAATCACTCTGGTTTTCGGCGAGAAAGTGCCCGCTGAACTGGATGAACATCCACCTCTCATCCGGGGGGATACACTGGTATCCAAAACACATCGAGGATTTCCGGTGAGGAAATTCACCTGTAGGCTGTATGGGCAACCTCCTCTCATCCGGCGGGTATAAGCTGATATCCAAACCACGTCGAGTTTTTCCGGTGAGAAATTCCAACTCTAGACTAAACTGGTGCAACGAAAACCACGGTGTCACGCAATCCCGCTTCTGTCACGCATCGAGAATACAGGCCCAAGCCCCGCGATACTCTGAAACTGTTGTGGTCCTCTCAGGAGGACAGGACCACAAGAGTATATTTAGTAGGATCACGGGGGGGGGGGGTCTTGGCGGTAGAAGCGAACGAAGAAGAAGAAGATCACTTGCTTCCTCTCCCGTCTGTGTAGAGATGCAATGTAACACACTGCTCTGGTTCCTCACAGGACACTGGTAGGGGTAGGAGCTCAGACTGCACAAGGTCAAGGGCCTGAACAACTCACCGGACAATACCCCTAATCATACACACCACTACTTTTAAACCTACTAGAAAATAATTCCTTCAGCTCTCATAGTTGAGGACCATGACGTGAAATTGCCGGCCAAAATGCGATCACTAACTGACTAACCGTTGCATGACTTGAGTTCCCTAGCTAGCTAAATCCTAACAACTCCTTAGCTATCTGCATAGAACTGCTAAACCTGTTCCAGCTAATTTACTTTATACCACTAAACTTCACTACCTAAAGCTAAACATCAAGTACACTGAGATACTACAAATATGAAAACTTGTAGTAGGTGGCTTAACAAGGCACAGGTATATACTTAGTAGCAGTGTACACAAGTAACAACTCTGTTCCAGATAAACATGGTGAATACAAGTGACAGAAAAATCTTGTCGTCAGAACTAAACGCGGCAGTACTGAAATATGGCGTCGTACGAATGAAAACGGCAGTCAGGTGAAACAGCTAAAGAAACATACTGTCAGCAGTGGAAGAAACACAGCTGCTCACAGCTCTAGCTAAATAGTATTGACCATGAAAGAAAGGGCTGGTCACGGTCCCAAGTGAAATAGTATGGTGCCACTTCACGGACCAGATGAAACAGTGAAGTGTTGAAGAAGGTTGCCTATGCTGCTGTTAGAAGGGCTTTAGTTGAGTAAGATGTATCAATTTGAATTTTATCGGAAATTATAACCAACGGGTTTCTTTGATATTCACAGAAAAACTAACACAACCCAGGCATTCGATTCCACCTAAACAACAGCAACATAACATGAGAACCTCTGACACTCTCCACAGCTAAAACAAAACATAGTGTAGTAACTTATATAGATGTGGGGTACAAATATGAAGTTTTATTGATGGGTACTGATAGTAGATGACGAATGAGGTGAAGAATGTCAAGAAAAAAATGTACACTTAGATTCCACTTCTGGTAAGACAACAGTGTGTCATATGAGAATGAGTGATCTACATTATCACTCACTCAGAACAGCACTCAAACATAGTGATTAACACATAGTTGCACCTTATGGATATCAAGAATATGCATCACTTCTTGCATCTTAAATCCTTCCCGTTCCGTTAAACGCCAAAAAGAGCTCGTTTAGTTGTTTAACAAGTTTTCCTGTTCTCGCCGAGTCTTTCAACCTCATCAAGGAATGTTATGCCCATTAAACTTTCTACTCTTACCAATGTCCTCTTTAGAGTTTCACACGGTCGAGCGCTTTTTCTTCGGCCTGGTGTGCACCACTTGATAGCTTGTTTTGGTATTCTCTGACTGTTTCTTCTCATAACATGGTTTACATATGTCCATCTTTTTTTTATGATCACATATGAGACAAGTTGCTGTTTGCTCATCTGTCTTATCTCTCCGTTTTTCTTGAATTCGTTCAACTTTATACCAGATATTTTCCTTAGACATTTGTTTTCAAAAGAGTCTAATTTCTTGTCGATTTCTTTAGTTGATTTCCAGCTTTCACATGCATAAATGAAGGTGGATATCACATCTGAATTGAATATGCATCACTATGTCTTACAAAAATCACACGCACATATTTTCAGAACGATTGGTCCTGACAAAATCTCAAAACAGAACTAATTCTATATTCCCTAGCTCTACAGTTTCTACTGAACAATTATAAGGCGATCACCACTGTACAAATATCTACCTTAACACCTAGAACAAACATCTTTTCCTTCTCTCTCAACATTTTTCACTTTGCCCGTGCTTGCCGTCTGCTAGTCCTTGTCCTATGCTAGATTAAATGGCGCACGGTGCTTTTTTCTACCCTAGCAACAACCAGAAGATCGGGTTTTTCCGATTAATCTGTACGTATTCTACCATCTTATCTTATATCTTATATCCTTCCCGTGCCGTTAGACGTCACATAGGGCTCGCAAAGTAGTATTCTACCATACAGCTACATTTATCATACGCTGTTACATCTCCTACAAAAATGCAGGGACAAGAGCAGAACCAACTTTGTCCCAAACGAAGTAAAATTTACGATTCGCTGATTTGAAAACGACAGTCTCGTTAGATAAAATAGATGTGATGAATATTATCACCAATTTCTGTGACAACTGAGCACAATATCTACAGGAAAGCGAGAACCATTTTAAATATTTGAATGGCTTCAGTTGGATGGCTTTGAGACAAATGTTTAAACAAGCTCCAACGTCTTTGATTCAGAATTTTCAGATCTTGAAATCAATAACAACGAAACGGTTGATGAAATCAACAATGTTTGTAGATTTTGCTTCAGCAAATAAAATTTAGTATAGTTTATGAAATACCAAAATTAGATATGCTGATGACACAGTATTACTATCCACAACGCAAAAAGGAATGGAAAAACTAATTATATCAGTCCCCATAAGAACAGCGAAGAACAAAACCTCTATATTAATTCAAAGAAAACTAGATTGATGACAACAGACAAAACAAACAAGGCAGCTGAAATATGTATCAATGAGGAAAAACTGGAAGCATTGGAGAGTTTTGAATATCTTGGATCACTACTAACTAGTAGTGGAGATGCAATGAGGGAAATTAAAAGGAGGACATCTATCGCTCTTCAGAAAGTAAAACAACTAAAGAATCTGTGGAGAGGAACAGACAAAACTACAAAAATAAGATTTTTAAAGGCATTCATCTTTCTCATCACAACATATGCCTGTGAGACATGGATACTTAATAAAACAGCTGAGAAAAGCATAAATGACTTTGAATGTAAATGCTACAGAAGAGTTCTTCAAATATCATGGAAACAAAAAAGAACAAATATATCTTTACTATAAGAACTTAATATTGAAGAACGCTGGCTAGTAAAGAGGATTAAAGATAGAAAACTTAAATATTCTGGACACATTAAACGTCATGATTCTAGAGAAGACCATCTTGGAAGGGTACATAATGGGAAAAAGAAAGAGAGGAAGACTAAGGCGAAGATGGCTGCAAGACATCGTTGATGATCTGCAAATGGATGCATCAGCAGCAGGTCATCTTGCTTACAACCGAGAGGCCTACAGGAGTCCTGTTTGGGAGGCAATGTTCCGCAAGGGACATGCAAATGAATGAATGAATGAGATAAAATTGTACTTCAGCAGATACAAGTTCAGAATGGAACTCCAAACAACCAAAAACGGATATCCAATGGGTGGAAATGTTTTCCCATTTCCTAATTAACTGTATTGAGTGTGTTAAATTACAAGTAAATACAGAGTTTATTATCTGTTTGGGACTGAAAGAATCTTCTCATAGATGAATACGATATGGACACGAGAGAAAACCAACATAGCGTTCAGACATTGAAAGAGTTGCTTATGGTTAAATACACCTTTGAGGGCGCAGGAAACCCAGGCCAGAAACTCCACGACACGCTCATGCAGCGCCCAGATCTACTAAGAAAAATACATTCCTCACAGAAATATTGCGCCGCAACTTCAGAGGAGCCAGTACCAAGTACATCATCTGCTGCAGAGCAGCTGTAATGTCTACTAATTACTGTTACTGTCAAAATAAGCTACGGCCCCTTTATGATTAGCTTTTTTTGGTTTATTTGAACGGTAATACAAAACACTAGCTATGACGTAAAAGTTACTGAAGCCAGAACGGAATTGTTGAAGACTTTCTACAATTTGAGTTTGGCATAGACAGTAAAGGTTAAATAGCAAAACGGAGGGGGGGGGGGGGGGGGGAGGGGATAGCGCTTTCGTTTAAAAAATATTTGTTAACTTTATCATTAGATAACCAGCAGCATTTTATAACATTCATATCTTAAAAATGTTAATGACCGCTCAGTAAAAAGAATGTTAACTCCAGTAACACAAAGTGATATCTTGACTTGGCTTATAAGTTCTTTACACTTGGTACAGCAATATCATATTCATATCAAACACAAGCGCACTTTCTGACAAGATTCGGAATTTACAGCTGTACCTGTTGACACATGTTTCCATGACAATAGTTTACATCTTTACACTAATGAATGGATTATATTTTGTTTAAACCTTAAGAATAATCAATTCTCTTATTTGGTTTTTAGAAAGAATGCTGTTTTCGTGCCGTATATGTAATTATAACAGTAAAATAATTACATATATGGATATGTGTACCTGCTGGTATTACTACATACTACTAAATTTAGTAAATAGTAAAGTTAAGTCACTCTTACACTCTTGTTATGCTTGAATATGGTGTGCAATGTTCAGGCTAAATATACACTTATTACGTTTTCATAAATTTGACACAACAGTAGAATAAGACACATCCTTTCTATAACTTTGGTTTTATTACATGTAAAATGGTGATGTACGATATATAGACAACATCAAGAGATGTAATACCAGCATTCAGCAAAGTCTACGATGAAAGTAATATTAAACACTGCAGATAATTTTCATGTCACTTTTATGATAACGTACCCAGTTTCTTATCTTATATCTTATATCCTTCCCGTGCCGTTAGACGTCACATAGGGCTCGCAAAGTAGTTCGCCAATTTTTCCTGTCTTCGGCGAGTCTTTCAACCTCATCAAAGGATTTTATGCCTGTTAACTTGGCCTCTCTTAATAATGTTCTCTTCAGAGTTTCACGCGGTCTGCCCCTTTTTCTTCGGCCTGTTGTGTTCCACTTGATAGCTTGTTTTGGGATTCTCTGCTCATTTCTTCTCATCAAGTGGCCAACATATGTCCATCTCCTTTTCCTGATCACCCGTGAGACTGGTTGTTGTTCAGTTATCTGTCTTATATCTGCATTGTTCTTGAATTCATTCCACTTGATGCCGAGTATTTTCCTTAGGCATTTGTTTTCAAAAGAGTCTAATTTCAGTTTAACACAGATAAAAACTCAGCCCACATGAACAGAGGTTAATGAAACAGCGAAAAACGTAAAGAGATTAAGCATCAATGACATTTAAATACATTTTTTTCAAATCAAATACATATATTTGGAGCACATTAAGAAATGTAATTGGTAAGACGTACAAAATAATGCGAAAATAGACTAGTGAGAAAAATGCCCTGTATACAGAAAAAAACCAAGCAAACTATTATATATTAAGCTCACATCAGTGACGAGAACATGTCAAGTGCAAAGACACGAACAAGTAGGTTCCTTCTTAAGACAATGTGTCACCAAAGTGAATTAGCTAATTCGCTGTCAGGCATGTAATTATAGGTTTAATGTTATCTGTCTTCCATTGATTCGTTCGTCTTTTAGGCATTTCTCTCCTCAGAATCGACTGAGAGATACTCATTTTGTTTTTCTTCTTTTGCCCCCTGAAACTATTATTAATTTACCTTATCTCCTCTATCTGTAGAAATACTACATTGTTCATCGGGGAATATTTTTCATGCCATTTATCTGCAAAGCTTTATTTTCTCTGTCATTCTCAGTTATAGTCAGTTACTTTGTCCTTCTACATCACTGCCCGTAACTTTGCTTCTCAAATAATGTTCAGTCCTAGAATAAAACATATCTTACTTTCAGCGGTGACCTGTCCTACCAGGACACAGAATAGCAGATTCTTCAGAAACCACATCTTTCGAAATATCACGAGAGATGGTGTAGAACTTGTTATCCTGGTGAAATAAGCTGCACTTTATGCTGTTATATTTGTAATTGTTATTGTATTAAAATAAATAGTTATATAATGCAGATCAGTGAAACGTTTTATCTATAAAATTACCGCTGCTGATTTGAAAGGCGCTTACTATTATTCTATTTTCCAAATGCATAAGAAATGTAATATTTCGTTTCATCCAAGTTTTCTCATTTGTGACGCCTGGTTTCAAAGCCATGTTAGATGACAATGTTTTGTGTGCTAATTTCTACTCATAATTTTTCATGCTATGAATTAAAAACGTATTCATGTACAGGTAACATGTGTGCCGAGCTTCGCACAAGTGACACAACAGACGGTACATTGATATAGAACATGCAACTACCAAAACCCAGGACAAACAACCACTATAATATATGCAAGAACCTGACCAGTATACATAAGTACAACTCGTCTCAACTCTACATCTGGGACACTCAACATAGATTCATATAACACAAGATTCCATCAGTTACAATAGAGATAAATAAAGTTTAATGATGAACCCCCATATATAAGTGAGTGTAGTAAATGAATGTGGACTGAAAAAAACTGATGAACCAGGAATAAAAAAAAACTGTCTGGGTGATTAACATCGTCATGGGACAGACACACTCAGGCAACATGAAAAAACATTCTACCTTCAAGTATACCAAAAACGACCACCTAGAATCTCAAACTGTGTCCATAAGGGGGCAATGCAGTCACAAGTACTACATGACAATCTTTGTCCTGAAAAGGACAAAAGAACTACAACATGTTGCCCTAAAAATGACAAATTGACCACAAGTCCTACTTTCTAGATTCTACAAAACTGTTGTCGTCAAAAATACATCCAAACATAAAAACTTATATTATGAAACAAGGAATACCTAGCAGACCTTCCAGAAACAAACTAAGACATCCTCTCACTTCAACATCTAGAACTTTATTTTTCATGGACCCTGCTGTCAGATCACGTGACTGAGCTCTGCAGTCGGAACATGGAGATAACTTTTCCCGTGCTCGCTTAAACAAGTGAGTGCTGTCACAGCTGTTTGATCACAACAACCACCATTTCGTATTTAAGACATGTTAAAATTGTATGTTTTCAAGTTATTTCTATTTACACCAATGTGTAAATGATAGCGCCAAACTGAGAGCTAATTTAAAATTAAAATTATGCAACGGTTCAGTCCAAACATTAAGTTCAAGGTATATATGATAAAGAAAAACATACTTATATTAGGATTTTACTACAGATATTAAGTTACATTATAGAGGAGTTAAGAAGAGACAGTTCTGAGCAGACATTGTTCATAGAGGAAATGAATAAGGTCCCCCGGGGTCTAGGCCATTCTAGAAAAGGTTTTCTCTCCTGGCCGGCTTCTGATTTGCTGGGAGAGAGTAGAATGTGTTGATCACGTGAGATACGGGTAAAATAGAAAAACAATATCTATAAAATAGAATTGGCACCACTATATATGCATGTTGTTTTCTTCTCCAGGCATCTAATGTAAGCGAAGTTTGGTAACACTATAGACGTATGTTGTTTTCTTCTCCAGGCATCTAATGTAAGCGAAGTTTGGTAACACTATAGACGTATGTTGTTTTCTTCTCCAGGCATCTAATGTAAGCGAAGTTTGGTAACACTATAGACGTATGTTGTTTTCTTCTCCAGGCATCTAATGTAAGCGAAGTTTGGTAACACTATAGACGTATGTTGTTTTCTTCTCTGATGGCTTAAATTTGTTGCCATGTTGAAGGCTGTTCTCTGTGATTAATCTGCCTCTAAAGCAGAGGTGCCGTGGTATGAGTAGCTCTCAGCGCGGATCTTCTGGGCATACCGATTAATCTTCACTTAATCTTTTCCATAACCTTCTTTCAAGGCGGCGCCGTACGGCATTCTCATGTTTCTTTTTTTTCTTTTGCCAATTGAAACTCACATCACTTCACCTTGATTCCTCCGTCAGTGCTCAAAATTAATTTTGTTTGGATGATATTAAAACAGAAATTTCACATTGTTTGTCAGGGACTATTTCCTGGTCTTTTATCATCAAAGTTTCTTTATTTGCTCTGTCATTCTCAATTATCGTCAGTTACTTTATATGTCTTTCTACATCTCTGCCCTTTACTTTACCTCTGAATAAATTATCAGTCCTGGAATAAAACATATATTTATTTCAACGGTGACCTGTCTTACCACATCCTTCCTATTATCACCGGAGTCGTTGTAGAAATTTAGATGCTGGAGACGTGAGCTGCTCTGTATGCTGTTTTATTTGTTTTCTTATTGTATTTAAAAAAAACTATAAAGTTAAATTATGCAGAGCGATGGAACGTTTTAGCTATATAATTACTGATTTCAACGGCTTATTCTTGCATCATGTATGCCAAATGCATACGAAATGTAATATTGCGTTTCATACAGGTTCACTCAAGTATGACGCACGGTATCAAAGCCATGTTAGATGACCGTGTTTTGTGTGGTAATTTCTGCTCATAATTTTTCATGTTATGCATAACGAGATGATATCAAGTGACTGAACTCTCTGATCTTATCTGCCCAAAAGGTCTCGCTCTATGAACTATTATTTAGGAAATGTCAAACTGTATGTTTCCAATTTGTTTCTTTTTATAGCAGTGTGTGGAAAAAGAAATCGTCCAAAGTGAGAGCTAATTTGAAGATAAAAATATGCAGGAGTTCAGTCCAAATAGTCAGTCAAAGGCATATATCATAAAAATATGTTCATATACTATGTCTGACAACTAAATAATGAGGCTGATTTTATTCTGGCCAAGACAAACATGCCTTCTATGAAGCACAGCATGGACTCCAAAGAAGCATCTATCATCTATGATCTGACAACTTCTCATCGCCACCCGATAAGGAGCCGACAATCAAGCCGCCGTTATGTTGACCTAATTAGAGGTGTATGGTTAGGTAATCAGCATGGTGCAAATAGCAAATATTAAATTATGTTTAAAACCCGGAAAAAAGTGACATTGAGACAGTTGAATTGATGCGACAATTTCTTTATGATAATTGTTTATCTCGTGCACAGATATTCAGGTGGTATTCACCATTCAAAAGTAGTGTGGAAATGATTACAAATGCAACTTGACATGGACGCACAATTTCTGTTCGTGGTGAGGAACTCTTTGCACAAGTCAGAGAGCAGATGCAAGAAGATCTTTGTTTGACTGTGAGGATGATGACAGATGAATTTGCTGTTAACCGAGAGACGATTCGTAAAATTTTAGTGGAAGTATTGGGCATGAAAAAAGTTCCTTGCCGATGTGCACCACGTGCGTTGTCTGATGACAAAAAAAAAAAAACCATCATCGTGTTGAGTATACAAAATACATCATCAAAACGTGTCGCAGAAATAAACATTTCTTAAATTTGATTGTTGCAGAGGATGAAACATGGATTTTCCGTCATGATTCCACAACTAAACGCCAAAGTGCTCAGTTGAAGTCATCATCATCACGAAAAGCAAAACATTCCGTCTTCGAAAGTCGAAAGTGAAGACAATGTTGGTGTGCTTCTTCGACATCAAAAGAGTTATTTACACAGAATTTATTCCAGAGGGACAGACTGTCACTGCCAAACTTTATTTAAGTATATTGAAACGCCTATTGAAAAGGATTCTCCTACTCTGACCCGAGTATTCAACACCTGGCAGTTTTTTCCTTCTTCATGATAATGCACCGGCTCACCGGGCGATTGTTGTACAGGAATTTTTGGCCCTAAAACAAGTGTGTTCTCAACCATCCACCCTATTCCCCAGATTTGTCTCCCTGCTATTATTTTATGTTGTCAAAATTAGTTACCATTAAAAGGACGCTTCTTGACGATACTGATGACATTCAAAGGGCCGTAACATCGAGTTTAAGGGCCATACCAACATAAGAACAGCAGAGATAGTTCCAGTGCTTGTTATATCGTGCCACTCGCTGTATCAAGCACAAGGGGCTTACGTTAAATAAAATACGTGTTATATCTTCAACTGTTATTTATTTAATTTTTGTACGTAATTAGTCTCATTATTTAATTGTCGGACCTTGTATATTAGGTCTAACTACATGTAATATGTTACTGAATAGGGGAGGTAAGAACAAATCATTTTAGGAAATGAGTAACCTCCCCTCGGACGCTGATTCTAGTTACCTGCGGACTCTGTGGATTTCAAAATCGTGCCGTTTATCCGTGAATCTTTATTCACACCGGTTCGAACTAACCTAACAAAAAGGCGTTCGCTTTATCCATTAAGTGGTTGCCACACTAAGGGAAATAATCATGACACTCTACCCAGGCGGATCACGTGGCAATAACTGAATGAACATCCGACATATACGTCCTGCGTCCAAACCCAGATATTCCTCGCCCCGCCCACCTCTAACCCACTCCATCACATTATCTGTGTTTTGTTGTGTTTGATATGTTGTTCTGTTGCCATTGATTTACATGTCGTATTAAACTGAGTTTGGGCACATATTTACATGTCGCATTAAACTGAGTTTGGGCACATGCAGAGGCATTCACAACGGAATCTCTAGCGCCCTGGCACTAAGAGTTTCAGTACAATCTCAGCTCCCTGAGGATATCTAACCTATGTCAAAGTAACACGAACAGACTCCACGAAGTTTCGTTTTAGTAAAAGAAATGTAAGAAACAGGTAGATAACTTAACTCTTCCCGTACCGCGCCGCCCTTTAAGTCCAGTTCCGGTTTTACCGTCGGATCCCACGCCACCCTTTAAGTCTTCTGATTTTTTTTTCGTTAAAACTTGATGCAACTTTTCATTTAGCCAACCAGAACTCTTCTGCTCCAAAGTTACGCTATTTTAGCATCCGGTCAGGCTGGAAATGAAAGGAAATCACGAAGTGGATCGAATTCAGTGAATTTTTTTCTACTTTTTTCGAGGTTGGTTGGTAGAATGGTCATACTGACCTACTAGACCTAGCTTACTAAATGTGTTTTTCACATCTGTAGACCTGTTAGATTTATTTGATATCAAAAGCATCCGCAATTATCGATATTTATGCACCGGTATACACATTCTGCATTGGATTCTGGCACATTTCAGGTATGTAAAACTTTGATTTTAGTGCTCAGCCCTAAAAAAATATTTTTAGCGCCAAAAAGTCGTTCGATCTTTTCAGAATAGTTGTTTTTTTTTCTATTCTTTGTTTTTTTTAAATGATAAATAACTTCATTTATGGAATCTTCTTTCATTTCCACTTATTTTAATATGAGATACACACGTGTTGATGAAGGAGTTTGTTTGTTACAATGAATTTTATAAAGGGACCCCCTTATATGAAAACACCCGCTCAGCCATGTAACATCATCATCGGTACCAACGTAACGTCCGTGTTTTTTACACAGTACGGAAAGAGTTAAGACTTTATGTAATACATTTCCGCTAATTCGTTTTTAAGTAGACAAAAAGCAGCATTTTAGAATGTTCAAAGAACTGAAAGATGATGAAATGGCTGCGAAAGGAACAAGATTAACTCCAGTATTAATCAATATTAAGTCTAATCTCCTGTATTTCTTAACCTCCGTTTGTTCCGCATTCAATTGCTTTAAAATTAAACCTGGACAGACGTACTGACGAACCGACGGACGAATGGAGGGATGGATAGATAGATGGATGGATGAATGGATGGAGGAATGTATAGATGGATGGAGAGATGGATGGATGGATAGATGGATGGATGGATGGATGGATATATGGATGGAGGGATGGATGGATTTATTAATGGATGGACGGATGGATGGACGGACGGATCGATGGATGGATTAATGGAACGATGAATGGATGGATGGATGAATTAATTTATGGATGGATGGATGGATGGATGGAAGGATGGATGGATGGATGGATGGATGGATGGATGGATGGATGGATGGATAGATTCACATCTAGACCTGGTGACGATGGCATTGTGATTCTAACCAGTGATGTTAACATTTGTTGGTGCTGCCAGATCTCTCAGGTTTCCCTCATATCATGACAGCTACACAAGAAGATATGGCACTCTCACCACTTAGAGTTACCTCCACCATAATGGCGACCTCACTCTTCCTTAACTAATTCAACAAACTATTTTGATGTAACATGTCTCCAGATATTGAAATAGTGTCTTAACTGGTCGTAACGGCTAATCCCGTTTTCTGAACATACTGCAGACTAATACTTTTATAATATGATGAAGATATTCACATGCATCATAAAATTATCTCCAGATTTTGTTGAAAATGTCACAACATTATATGCAATTTTAGTAGTAAAAAAATAATTCATTCATATCCTCCTCTCCGCCGTACGTACACTGTTGAATTGTATGTGCTCGTATCTACTGAGCGTGGATATAAAAGTGACTGTGAGATGAGATAGTTATTGTACATATGTCGGCTTCCATCATGATAGGAATAGCTTTATTTTTAGTGTTATTAATCGAGACTGTGTATTGTCAATGTCAAAATAATAAATAGCGCATTAAACATTTTATTTTTTTCCGAATCTGAAGTTAGATAAGGGAAAACATGTTTATTAGTCAGCGAAATTACGCTGGGACACCGAACACATATAGCAGGTACTCACACTGTAAACCTTGCTCTTCTGCTATCAGTTGATAACACAGCCCAGCCAAAAATAAAATCTTCTTTGCTTCCTTGGTTTCTAGGCCTGTTCCTGGGGTTATCTGCAGAGCTGATTCAGAAAATTGAATTGGATAGACCGCACCAGCTCTAGTTTCTTAGATATGGTTGATACCAGCTCTAGTTTATTAGATTTGGGTGGATTCAGCTCTAGATTCTTAGATATGGTTGAATTAATAACATTTTAGTTAGATCTTTAAAATGTAGAATTGCGATTTCGTATGTAAAATAAATTTTCTGTCCCATTTGCACCATATTTAGACTAGATGTTTATATCTTGATATTTGTTTGTTCTTAGTGTTGTTTATATATCATATGACTTTCACTTTTCCTTCTACTTTAACCTTTATTAAAATGGTGTTTATTGAGTTATAATTAATATGGGCATGTGACAACCATTCTGTGGCCAGACGAAAATCCCTATTTTCGCCTTTTTATTCACAACCCATCCATACAACCCTTTTTACTATGCCGGGAGCATAGCTAATTTTTGGTCTACAGTGTGAGCAGAACCCACGTTACAGATTCCGCGTGACCCTCAATTCCCTACTCTGCGCCCCCAACTATTTCTCAACCGAGGTTCTTGCTTCATTGACGTTCCTCCTGCTTGTGGCCACTCCCCTGTGATTGGATAGTTTATGATAATGACCTTATTTATATACCATCATGTCATTCATCTCCAACCGATAATCGTAAGTCCAACAACATGTATATAAAATTAAAGACAAACTATTTATTGCACAATAGGTCTGTGTGTAACTCAATAATTGTGCCCACACATATGTGATATATAGTTATGTGCATTTCATTACTTATTAATAGGAATTTTCTGCCATGGCAACAACAACAAAATCTTAGCATATCATATTGATATATGTTTATTTCAGAATGAGTGACACCTGATGATTCAAGATAATATCGTTAAAATCCTACACGACGCCCCTTGCAATCAGGTTGCCTAATAGCCTCAAAGTAAAATACGAGTACATTAATTTTTCCCAGCTCAAGGCTTAATTAATATATATATATATATATATATATATATATATATATATATATATATATATATATATATATATATATATATATATAATATATATATATATATATATATATAAACCTCAAGCAAATATAAGTCTGATACCTAAATATCATCCACGTCAAAGAATACTACTGGTAAATTAAACACATTCTACTTACTACTGCGGGCACCATACATTACGTGACTTCACCTGACACGGACAATCATGCCTTACACGAAAGAGGCGGCTCGTGCAGCATTCTGAGATCATAGCTGACAAAACAAGCATATTCACGACCCTTTAATAGCTGAATCACGTAACTGTCATTATGTCGTAAAGATATAAGCTCTCTCATACACATATATGCTGTCGAGCCATGTGCCTTATTAAACGAAAACTATCTAAGCAAATATCTAGCGTGTCCCTCTTTCGTGATCGTCCTGATGACACGATCATAACCTCATTAGCATAACCAATGATAAAAAATGAGAATTTGTGAGTGGGCCATATTCCTTATCGTTGTTTGCTTGAAGACTTTTGTATCACACCTATTTGTCTTCTTCCTTTTCCGTAATGCATACTGCAATAAAAATAAACTTGAAATGACAAAATTGCTTTTGTTTTGTTACATAATTATGTGCAAAAAATAAGATTCTAAATTAAGGTTTCCCTAGACTACATAATTTTGTGTTTCATAGATTTCTTAATCGGATCTGTTTAAAACAGTTGCGCTGTGTAATAGTTTAGGAGATGTGTGTATATTTCCACTCGTATCAATTTTTTTTGTAAATCGAACACCGTAGAGGTTCAAGACGGAGCTGCTCGAATCATCTCGACGTATTTTGCTATATTTGTGGGGAGTACACACTGAAGGAAGTAGTAAATCTATTTCTGGGTTTGTAAAAGAAGCATACGTAGGTTATTTTGGTGTCAAGAATGGATATCATGATAGACCAAGGGACATAATACTGTACGCAAACAACAATCGAAATAATCGTAACAAGTGGTCTTACACCGATCTATATTAGCAACACTTTTGTTTTCATGAATGCGCTGTCCGATGAGGCAATCAGCGACTTATAGCTGGCCAAGACCATGTCCCATCTCTCCGTGGTACACCCAGTAGCAGGTCTAACCTGGCTAACGGGGCAGGGATCGCTATAGTTGCCATGGTGGTGGAGTTTGCTAAAGAAGCACTGCACACCCCCTGCGTTTTAGCTGTAATCCGGGGCTGAAAAAGTAGCCGCCATAATCCCCTGCCACGCTGATACGATGCTGTGCTTCAACACCAGCTAGCAGTTACAGGAAGTCGTACAAATACAAGTACAAAGAAGTATATGTACCCTGATCTAACTTCAGCCAGAAGACCTGTTCCACACTCAAATCATTTACCCGTTCCATCTTTCCTTGAACTACCACAGCTGTCAGAGGATGAGTCTTGCATGTTTGATATCGCACAAGGTAAAGAAAGTGTGAGCAGTAAAAGTGAATTCCAAATAACTTCACATAGTGATCGATTTGATGATATATTGAATAGAATGATCTGATCTGGGTCATAAATCTTTCCAAAGAGCCTTCTGAATCGTTTGCCACCAGATAAAGGAAAAGAACGTACTTCAGCCTGGAACGAAAATGACATTTTATCGAATGAGAGAACATGATTTGTTGCCTTTCTTTACCGAAGACAAGAACTTAGTATTCTACAATGACATTGGAAACCTTGTGAAGAAAACTGATCTTTGGGAATATAACCCAAGTGAGTGGCGTCTTTTCATCGGCAATTCAAAACGTAGGTAGAATTGAGCTCTTTTAAATAACGGCAGCAAATATAGTTCTATTCCAGTCGCTCATTCCACCAGGATGAAAGAAGAGTACAAGGCCATCTTTCCACTTACACCAAATCTCCGCTGAATCCACTAACTGCACAAGCTGCCCTCTGTACGTCTCGTACGGAAAACCCGCTGATGCAACAGAACATGAATCTTGCATTGATTATCTTATTCATACTGCTATCTACATTTGCTTTTGCAAGAACTTTTGTTGCTAAACTCGCCGCAGTCCCTGCTTATAATAGGGTGCAATAAGCATGCTATAACTTGAAAAAAGAACCAAATTTTTTCTTGTTGTTGTTCATGATGGAGAGCAGAGGAGCGTATCTTACACCTGACCCACATAAAAAACCAGTGACAAACCTCGGCAGACATATAATATCATCATCATCATCATTACAACATAAATACACCCTCACTCCACTTCACGTTGCGATGCAACTTTAGGAATGTCTGGATATCAGCTGACTCGGCGTTATTATTGCAAACATTCAGAAAAGTGTTGCAGTCAAGAAAGTCAAGAACAGCCAGAGCTGGACAGAAAAACCTCCCTATCAAGTCATTCAAGAATCTCTGTTCAGCTTTATCCCGTCCTTGCAGGCAGAGGATAGACTGTAGCAACCAACAGGAGACTTGACTTCTTGCTCATGATAAGTTACACGGACATTACCAGCTAGGTTTAAGTAGACTGAGTGATAGGTCTGATATATGCGTGTATGTTATTTCAGTTATTATGTAATATTTTCTTTGACTGAGTTGAAGAGGCGAAACTTGCTGGGTTTCCATGACAGGAGAGTTTGTTACAGGTTGAACATTATTTATCTTACATCTAGCGTAATTCCAAATGAATTTAACATTTACATTTGTATACGTTCATTTAAACGGGTAAAAACATATTCCTTTGTATACGCTATTTAAAATTTTAATTGGGAAATTGTGTGCCGTATGTGTGTGCTGATGACAAACAAATAATAGAAAAGGAAATACATTTAATATAACATTTTTCCGAAATTGTTGCATCGATCCAGTAACATTTCAAATGATGCACCAGAAAATATTATTGTTGACAAGCATCGAATAAAATAACATATGGTCCGTCCTTGAAAGTGCTGTAATAATTTCCCGTAGTGTGACGTAGAAACAAGGCGCCGGGAGTCGACTTACTACATGTTACGACAAATGGACAGATCGAGCAGCTGTTGTTTGGTTAGATGGAAGTGAGCACTGACCATCGGGCCTATCGTCCGCAGGTGGCTGGAGTCTACATGTCAAAGCACAGTATTAGCGCTGGTCTTGCCGGTGGCGGAGTTTGATGTTTGTTGAAGAAAGGGAGAAAAGATTAGTATTTGTGGCCGGATCCCAGTTTTGTTGTGGGTCTGAGAGTTCACCTGTCAGTTCTTTCATCTCCGAGCAGGTGGCCGGGTGATAAGGAATTCCCTGTTCGTAAGAGTGACAGTTTATTATGTCAGAGTCTCAGTCGTAACAAAACGGGTCATGGCCAGATTACATTATTATGCACATGTATACACATTAATTTACACAAGCATTTTCGAACGTTCTTTGTCTTATAGCTAAGCGCTGGGAGTGAAATGCGCTTTTCTGGGGTATAAAAGGCGACTTTGACCGTGGAGAGAATGCCATAAAATATCTCTCCTCGCCACTGGTGCCCCGTTGATGAATGTACGTAGAAGTCTTTACCTCTGTCTGTGTATGAGTCAGGTTTCTAATGGTGATTCTTGGATATGATTATTATTTCAAGTTATTATGCTTAGCAGCTGTTAGTCTAATTTTACATAACTGGATTGCAGTTAGTTGAGAAGTAATTTAGTATCATATGTGTTTGTATATAATTATTTTAATTTGAGTAATGTCCAGTGGACACGGTATATCTTATATCTTTGTACATAAAGTACGATATGTAGCCGGAGTAAATACCTGCTAGAAAGTTCAGGAGAAACCTGTGGTAACTGGTCCAAAGGCCAGAAGAAAATGTGGATTTACTCTATACCACAAGTGCTGGTACGTACTTAAGAGGGATAACAAATGTGTTCTGAAACTGGATGGAGAGAACGAGAGAGAGAGAGAGAGAGAGAGAGAGAGAGAGAGAGAGAGAGAAGAGAGAGAAAAAACAAAGAGGGGGGGGGGGAGAATGGAGGAGGTAAAGAGATGGAGCTGAACGGGATGAGTTTTGGCGTGGATGAGTCAAGCTGAAGCCCCTGTTATAATAGAGTGTAATAAACGTGCTATCCTGGGACACCGAATCAAATTTTGTTATTTGTTATTATTTTCTCTTTGTGGTGAAGAGCGGAGGAGCGTGTCTTACACATTAGTCACACAACAACCTCATAGTCATTGACTGATTGATCTTTACTTCAAAAGGGTTAAGCATCGGGCACGCAGGCCCGTCTGACATTCTTCCCTTTATAATACATCTTACACTCCATTCCAAACATTCTTCAAATATGTTGTTCATGTAACATTGAAGCTGAGAGACATAAAATAAATATAACATTTACGTTTCGCTCTTATCCATTAAATCATTACAGAGGTAGCTACATACATATATAAATGACTATCTACTAAACAAATATTTCGGGACTATCCAGAATAAGCAATTACAGTAACTACATTCGGTGTCAAACACTGGCAGACACATCGTCATCATCATCATCATCATAAGCATCGTCCTTGCAACACAAAGTCTACCCACTGCACTAATAAATGCATTTTTTAAAATGCAATTGCACTTGAATGCTGACTCAATGTTTAGCACCTGCAAAGAACAGTCATTAAAGATAAAAATGTTTGGCTTGTTCTGTTGTAGTGCTTATATCTACATATCTTTTTACAGTGAGAGTTGGCCTCACTTCTACAAAGCAAACTCATTGAAAAGTGAAGTGTTTAACAATCGGAATCTTGTAAGGCCCATACACTAAAAGCGTCAATACAATATTATTTATTTCAGGACCCGTAACCTTTTTTTCAAAATTTAGTAAACAGTCACAAGGAAACTTAGTTTTAAGAAAAGACAATATCAGAAACTGACTGATAGTTTCAAGAACTACCTTTAAAATATTTCCACTCATTCATTCTTCATTAGACAGACAGCAGCGTTTTAGAATATTCACATTACGCGAAAATGGCAATAAGTGTTCAGTAAAGAGATTAAGATGTGCATCAGTAATATATTTTGGAGTGATATCTTCACTTTGACTCATACATTCATTTCTGTTGCAACAGTTTCCTTTTTTTTCAATGCAGTCACAAGTGCACTTTCACCACGTTCGACCTGACACAATCCACTATTTATTTACACGTTTCTGTTGACTGATGTTTCCATGACAGTGTGTCATATTTTAAAACTAAATTATTAATCATGAGAATAATCAAAGCTGCTGTTAGAGGTTATATCTTTTCTAAAAAGAATTCTGCTTTCTCGTTGTATATGTCTGAAACTGTTCAGATTTCGGCCACATTGGTTTATTTGCTGTAATATATACAGTGCAGGGCACTCTGATTGGACACATCAGTGAAATCTTCGTGTATATCAATCAGTTAATCATTTGCAAGTCCCTAACGGAACTTTGCCTCCCTAACAGCTATTCTATAGATCTCTCAGTTGTAAGCAAGGTGCCCTGTGTTGATGCATCCATTTGCAGATTATCAAAGATATCTTCCCGTCATCTTCGCATTGGTCTTCCTCTTTGTCTTGCATGTCAGGAACATAAATATCATGACATCATCAAGCGATGGCAGATACTAGTATCATTTTTACTATAAGTTAGTTTACAGAGAGGACCTGAAGCTGTTAACCTTGGCAAGAACTTATTTTCTCCGCATCTGTGTTATGACATAAAGTACGTATCATAAATGGAACAAAAACATACATATAAGTATCTGAACCATCACCACCAGCAATAACATAAACAAGATGATCATCAGTACCAACTATAACAACATCGTAAGCAGAAAGAACCAGATAAACAAACAAAAAGACTGATGTAACGAAGACTTCAAAAAGCATTACAAACAATTAGACAGACAAATGAAATAATAACAATGAACAGTTGAACTAATGTTTGCTATCGGTTTATTGAAATATAAGCACATTGAGAACAAAGCAAATAAAACCTGAAACCAAACACGTGCGTGATCTGAGAAAGATTTTATATAAACCCATGGGCAAATAAAATAAAATGTGCATCATTAGACAAGCTAATGTAAGCGTGCTCTCTTTCATTTTTATTTTCCAGTATCATTGTTGTTATTTATTTCATCTTATTGGTTGACCTCGGCGTTCTGTTTGTCACAGAAACTTGTGAAGTTCTCTGGAGCATTTATAAGCGGGTACCTGTTTATAGTTAACAAGAAACATGTTTAAAATTGGTGATAGGACTTTACGAACCTGTGTATGATAGTTCATGTTTGTGTTATAACAACAAAACAGTATATACCAGGGAGAGAAAAAAAAATAAAGCTAGTTCTTACAAAGTCATCCGCCGCCTAACAGTGAGAAGTTCCACCACATGTAACCCGTGATCCCACAATCTTTATAACAGTTTTTTTAAAAAGCGACTTGAGAACCGGACATACCGGAAATTATGAACTCAAAACTGTTCCCATGCTCAGCACATGTATCTCACTTTCACCGCCAGTTGTATTGAGGCTATCTAGGTAAGGGTACATAATGTGAGAAAAAATAATTTACCATTATGTACAGTGTATATTCAATAAAGATAACCTACAATAATCCATACTGATTTAATAAGTATATAACAGAGTGATCGGGCAACATCGAAATCACATAATATCCTATTTCGAAGAATATAGTCTGAACAGTAAGGTGGGGAATGGCTTGTTTTTAATGGTTACATCCCTTGACTTCCAGTTACTTGTTTTGGCACACTCTCGTACACGTAAATGTTATGTTGGTAATTATGTTGCTTGCTGGACTGAGAGAAAAAGGAAACAGAGTAGAGGAGGTTCAGGTTTTTTGTATGAAATTTATTATGATGGGCCTTCGAGAAGAGAATTGGTTCAGTCAGTCACTTTGCATTTCCCTTGTAGAACTTTGCCTCCCTAACAGCTCTCATATAGGCCTTCCGGTTGTGAGCAAGATGCCCTGCTGCTGATGCGTCCATTCGCAGATTATCAAAAATGTCTTTATACTCATCTTCGACGTGGTCTTCTTCTCTTTATTATTCCCATTATGTACCCTTCCAAGACTGTCTTCTCTAAAATATCATGACGTTTAATATATCCAACATATTTAATTTTTCTTTGTTTAACATTATTTACTAGCCAAACCTCTTCGATATTAAATTCTTGTAGTATGGATATATTTGTTATTTATTGTGTCCATGATATCTGATGGACTCTTCTGTAGCATTTACATTCAAAGGCATTTATATGTTTCTCAGCTGCTTTGTTAAGTGTCCAGGTCTCGCAGGCATATGTTGCGATGGGAAAGATGCATGCTCTTAAAAATCTTATTTTTGTAGTTCTGTCTGCTACTCTCCACAGATTCTTTAGTTGTTTTACTTTTTGAAGAGTGATAGATTTCCTCCTTTTAATTTCCCTCATTGTATCTCCATTATTAGTTACCATCGATCCTAGATATTAATAACTCTCCACTTCTTCCAGTTTAAAATTGTGCCCTATGCCATACAACTTTCACTCTGTTCCAGCCCTTATACAAATATGTTGTTTATATAACAAACATAATTAACAATAAAGTAACTACATGCACATAGAAATGACTAACTACATACATATATAAATGACTAACTACATACACATATAAATGACTAACTATCTACACTTATAGATCACTAACTATTTACACATGTAAATGACTATCTACCAAACAAAAATGTATTTCCTTTCAGAATAATGGGTTCGGTGTTTGTAAGAGCAGTCTAAAATACTTTTTAAATTTTACAATTCATGGAGGCATCTAGTCATCATCAAATACATGTTGGAAAAGTTTGTATTTGTAGTTAGGAGTACAGTTTATGGGAAAGTATTCCAAAGATGAGCAGCAGCATAAGTAAAGCTTTTCTTGTAAAGTTCAAGTCTAGGGTTAGGAAGACTCCTATTTTTCAAGCGTTGGCTGCATTTTGGGCTACATTTAAACAGGTTCCATAGATACGGCGGAGTATTGTATGAAACACTTTGATGTACCAACTTGGTTTTGTTGAAGAGGAACCTGTTCTTAAGAGGCGGTATTTTGATACGTTTGTGCTGGTTAGTTATTTGTGTTTGATCCTTGTCACTAATACGCTTTACTGCTTGCTTGTGAAGCGAGTAAAGCCTTTTTGTATTTGACAATGAGTAACCATCCAAGATTGTTGAATAGTCTAAGTGCGTTTGTATATGTGATATGTAGTATGTCTTTCTTGTGTCTTGATCGATGAAGTGCTTAATTTTGGCTAACTACTATACTTTGTGTGCGATGAGTTTTGTTAGACCTTGCACGTGAGAGTTGGTCAATAATAAGACCTAGTGTTTTGTGCTTGCTAACGCTGTGTCGAAATGTTCTTTTTGTCGCGTTGTGTAGTTTCTATCTTGTTGTTATGAGCATTGATTTTTGTTTTATCGGTACTTATAATAATGCCATTGTTGTTGCTCCAATTAATTATGTTGTTTAACTCGACCTGAAGAGTTGATTCTAGGTTAATACAATCGTAGTCACTGATGTAGACTGTACACTATTAGGCAAAAAGATCAAAAGAAGAGTGTTTAAGATGACGTGGAAGATCATTTATATAAATAGCAAAGAGTAACGGGCCGAGAATATAACCTTGCGGAACACCAGTGTCAACTATAGCAGAATTTGATAAAGAAATGTTGAAGAATACTACCTGCTATCTGTCTGAAAAAATGATGCAAATAAATGTATTAGGTCAGGGTGCAGTCTATAAATCTTAATTTGTTTACAAGAATATCGTGGTCAGTCATATCGAATGCCCCTTTAAAGTCGACAAAGATGGCACCACATAGTCTGTCGTCATTTATGTTTACTAACCAGTTTTCTGTCATTTTGGTAAGAGCTGTGTGGCAGGAATGATTGGGTCTAAAGCCTGACTGACTGTCTATGAGTAAATTGTTCTCTTGCATGTGTAGTATAGTTATTTTGTGTATGTGTTTTTCGAGTGGTTTTGATAACGACGATAGTATGGATATTAGGCTATTGATTGTAAGATTGCTGGATGAGTCAGATTTAAAGAGAAGATACACGTTAGCAGTTTTAAAATCCTCGGGAAAATATCATTTTGCAATGTAGTGATTGTAAATTTTTGTTAGTGCATGCGAAATGACAGGTGCAGCATAACGTCAGATCTTATTGCTAATATCATCAAGCCCAGCTGTATTGTTGGTTTTTAACAGAATTTTACTGGCATGACTAATCAGGGCAACAGTTCTGTAGTTGGTGCATAATTTCAGGTTACCCTTTTTTGGCAGTGGAATGAATACAGTTCTTTTCCATTCTTTTGGCCAAATACCTGAATGCCATATCTTTTTACATAGTGCATGATAGATTGTTGCACATTCCTTTCCTCCTGCTTTAATAAATTCAGCTGTTATCTCATCACATCCTGGTGATTTACCATTTTTCAGACTCTTTATTGCCCATAAAACTTCTTCCATTGTTGGCTCGGGTTCTTTCTCCTGCAATAATAATTCACACTGTTGATTTCTGCTTCCACAGTCGGTTGTTTCATACATTCTTTTGCAATAGTCCTTCCATCTTTCCAGAATTTCCTCTGTCTCTGTCAGGGTATTCCCCATCTCATCACAAATTACATTTAGCTTAGGTGTGACATTTCTCGTCAATGTCTTCATTTCTTTAAACATTTCACTATCTCTTCCACACCTCTGATGTTCTTCTATTCTTTCACAACAATCTTGTATGTATTGTTTTTTTTTCTTTTCTTATGTTTCTTCGTACTTCTTTTGTTAAAGTTTTATATTTATCTTTGTTGTTGTTTGTCACTCTCCACTGTGTCTTCATTTCTCTACATTGTTTTATCAGTTCTAGTGTACCTGCTGTGATCCATCCATTCTTTTGTGTTTTCTTTACTGGAACCACGTCTTTAGCTGTTGTTACTAAGATATCTTTGGCCTGCGTAGCCAATTCATCTGGTGTCATCTCTTACTGTACAGCCATCAGGATTTCGAAACGGTTCTTCACTTCTATACCGTATTGTTCTGGTATATGTGTAAGGTCAAAGCGGAGTGGTCTTGATCCCATAACTATCTTTTTTATCTTTATCTTCATGTCTGCTATTAATAACTCATGGTCCGTGTCACAATAAGCACCTGGTAAAGTTTTTGCTGATGTTATGCTGGACCTCCACCTTCTCTGCACTAAAATGTAATCTATTTGATTCCTGGTTTTCCCATCAGGTGATGTCCATGTGTAAAGTCTTCTTGGATGTTGTTTAAAAAGTGTGTTAGCGATCATTAGCTCATTTTCCATACAAAACGCCATTAGATTGTCACCTGCCGCATTTCTGTGTCCTATGCTAAATTTCCCTACAACATGTCCTTCATCTTCTGCTCTTTCTGTACCAATTTTTGCATTAAAATCACCCATTATAAATACAATATCATTTTTCCGTACCTGGTCCATTGTCGTCTGCAGTGTGTTATAAAAATGTTCTACTTCATCTTCTTCTGCTGCTGATGTAGGTGCATATACCTGGATGACTGTTACATTTCTAGGAATGCCCTTAAGTCTGATTCTATCACTTACTGGATTGTAACCTAGTAATGCTTTTGATGTTGATTTGTCCAAATAAAAAGCCACTCCATTCTTTCCTCCTACTTCTCCGCCAGAATATATAAATATATTATCATTCTCGCTCTTAAAGTGTCCTGATCCTTTCCATCGATGTTCGCAGATTCCCAAAATGTGTATCCGCGTTCTTTTCATCTCGTCACTTATTACTTGATATTTTCCCTCATACATACTTCTTACATTCCATGTTCCTACATGACTAACTACATACACATATAAATGACTAACTATCTACACTTATAGACGACTAACTATTTACACATGTAAATGACTATCTACCAAACAAAAATGTATTTCCTTTCAGAATAATGGGTTCGGTGTTTGTAAGAGCAGTCTAAAATACTTTTTAAATTTTACAATTCATGGAGGCATCTAGTCATCATCAAATACATGTTGGAAAAGTTTGTATTTGTAGTTAGGAGTACAGTTTATGGGAAAGTATTCCAAAGATGAGCAGCAGCATAAGTAAAGCTTTTCTTGTAAAGTTCAAGTCTAGGGTTTGGAAGACTCCTATTTTTCAAGCGTTGGCTGCACTTTGGGTTACATTTAAACAGGTTCCATAGATACGGCGGAGTATTGTATGAAACACTTTGATGTACCAACTTGGTTTTGTTGAAGAGGAACCTGTTCTTAAGAGGCGGTATTTTGATACGTTTGTGCTGGTTAGTTATTTGTGTTTGATCCTTGTCACTAATACGCTTTACTGCTTGCTTGTGAAGCGAGTAAAGCCTTTTTGTATTTGACAATGAGTAACCATCCAAGATTGTTGAATAGTCTAAGTGCGTTTGTGTATGTGATATGTAGTATGTCCTTCTTGTGTCTTGATCGATGAAGTGCTTAATTTTGGCTAACTACTATACTTTGTGTGCGATGAGTTTTGTTAGACCTTGCACGTGAGAGTTGGTCAATAATAAGACCTAGTGTTTTGTGATGTTTCCACGCTGTGTCGAAATGTTCTTTTTGTCGCGTTTTGTAGTTTCTATCTTGTTGTTATGAGCATTGATTTTTGTTTTATCGGTACTTATAATAATGCCATTGTTGTTGCTCCAATTAATTATGTTGTTTAACTCGACCTGAAGAGTTGATTCTAGGTTAATACAATCGTAGTCACTGATGTAGACTGTACAATATTAGGCAAAAAGATCAAAAGAAGATTGTTTAAGATGACGTGGAAGATCATTTATATAAGTAGCAAAGAGTAACGGGCCGAGAATATAACCTTGCGGAACACCAGTGTCAACTATAGCAGAATTTGATAAAGAAATGTTGAAGAATACTACCTGCTATCTGTCTGAAAAAATGATGCAGTTAGATGTATTAGGTCAGGGTGCAGTCTATAAATCTTAATTTGTTTACAAGAATATCGTGGTCAATCATATCAAATGACTTTTTAAAGTCGACAAAGATGGCACCACATAGTCTGTCGTCATTTATGTTTACTAACCAGTTTTCTGTCATTTTGGTAAGAGCTGTGTGGCAGGAATGATTGGGTCTAAAGCCTGACTGACTGTCTATGAGTAAATTGTTCTCTTGCATGTGTAGTATAGTTATTTTGTGTATGTGTTTTTCGAGTGGTTTTGATAACGACGATAGTATGGATATTAGGCTATTGATTGTAAGATTGCTGGATGAGTCAGATTTAAAGAGAAGATACACGTTAGCAGTTTTAAAATCCTCGGGAAAATATCATTTTGCAATGTAGTGATTGTAAATTTTTGTTAGTGCATGCGAAATGACAGGTGCAGCATAACGTCAGATCTTATTGCTAATATCATCAAGCCCAGCTGTATTGTTGGTTTTTAAGGTTAAGAGATAACTGTAAACTTCACTGAGTGTTAAGAGTAGAATGTGTAACTGTTTAAAATCAGTACATCTGCTGTCTAGGAATGTTTGTAGTTCATGTAAGTCGCATACAGGAGGTGGTATTGATGATTTAAGAAAAGTTTATTTATTTTCTTAAATATGTACTGATGTGTGCGCTAGTGTATGCATGATTGCTGGTTTGAAAATCAAATTCTTTTCTTTTATTTGATAGTGTATTTATGACTTTCCACATTGATTTACTGTCTGATTTATTCTGTACTAGATTCCTAAAATAATGTTTTTCTCTTGTCTTATTAAGTATTGAACTTTGTTTCTGAGTGAACGGTAGGTCCTAAGGTCTTTGATATTGTGGGCCCGGTCACGTTCTCTCATGGACTGTAATATTTCAGGTGTTATCCAAGGTGACTTCGTCTGGTGTTTTACTCTCACCTCTTTCATGGGGACATGCTTCTTCGATATATCTCTGATGAATTTTAGCCAATATTCCATTACCTCATCAAAGTCAGTTAGTTGGTACACGTGTGTAAGTGAAGATGCTTGCAAATCTTTTAGGAATAATTTTAGGTTAACTTTTTTGTAGGTTCTAAATTTCATACTGGTGTGATTGGGGTTTGAAAGTGTGTACCTCTTTATCGCCCATGTACAGCAGACTGGGTAATGATCACTTAACGAGTACGGCAGATGTTAAATTAAATGATGTTTCCTGGGTGGCCTACATATATATGATCTAATAATGTGGACGATATTTCTGTTACTCAGTAGGTTTGGTGACATTTTGGATAATATTATAGGATAATATAATACTGTTCCAAGTTGGATATGATTGTGTTAGATCTGTGTTGAAATCTCCAAGAACGATAATGTCTTTGAACCTAAAGGCTGAAACCTCATCCATCATATTCATGAAGTGATCATACTACAGGGATGATGCATTTAGATTACGGTACAAAAGTCCAAAAATTAATGGACTCTGGGTTGGCAATTTTTCTTCCATCCAAATACACTCTACATCTGATGTTTCGAGGTCTTCTCTACGACTTAAATTTATAGTTGTGGAGACATACATTACTAGACATGTTTCTAGTTTCCTGGTTGGGTCACGCCGGATCTGGTTAAAATCCGTTAATTCTAATGTCTTCATCGGTTATGTTCCTATTTAAACGGCCTTCAGAAACACCAAACATTTGGGAGTTTTGGTTTAATGTGTGTGTTACTTCAGGAATTTTACCTACTAGGTGATATACATTCAGATGTCCTATTCGAAGTCTTTCTTTATGTAACCATTTTTTCAGTAGGTGGGATAATTTTATTTTTTCCAGTCTACTGTTACTGGTTTGAAAGTAATATCTATTATTACACTTACTACTGAAGTAACTAAACTTTTAAATACTACACACAGACACACTCTGTTATTAAACTTTCAACTGGTACACAACTCACCAGCTGAAATAATTGGAGACTTAAAGAGAGACACGCTTAACTACTGAACAGTTAAAAAATATGAGAATTCACTAACAGGTAGAGTAATTAAGTATATAGTTCTTTTATAAGTATATAGTTCTTGTATAAGTATATAGTTAATAAAGTATATGGTTTTAACACACAAACAGACACAACTCACAAACTGCAATGATCTAAATAAAAGTTAAAAAAGAATTAGACAAATAGGTACAGAAGAAAAGAGAGCAAGAAATAGAATGTAAGAATAAAACGCAAATAATTCTAAATAAGCTTAATAAAAAAGGATTTCAGTCACTATGTCTTCCTGAATAACAATTCGTTTTTTTTTTTTTTACATTGCGAATTGACGGTTTCAGTTTGTGATAGATCACTATGGCATTGCCGTCAGTCTAAGGCATGTGGTGTCTGTTAGGTACCATGCCATGTGAATTATGCAGAGATAGCATACAGGAATGACTCAAGACTGCAGAGCCACAGTGCAACTTAAACTGGAGCTCTAGATTTCTTTGAGGATGTTGCGTGGAACGTGCTTGTGTGTTGAAGTCTTCCAATGAGCTGTGCGACTGTGGAAGAACCCGGATGTTGTTGACGCTGACGTGAAGGTAGAGGTGGAAACATTGTGGCATAGTCGGTGCTTTGCTGTAGAACATGTGGTGTAGATTTTGGGGTCCCTATAGCTTTAGTGCTCAGGGTAGAGCTGGCTTTATGGGGTTTTTTGTTGGACGTGGGTGTTGTTTGTGGACATCCAACTGTACTACATCTTTCTGTATTATACGTTCTGGAAACTTTAGATTTTTGGCAAGGATGCTGGTACCAAGTCTTGATGTATGTATGTGGTCCCTGTACATCCGTTTCTTCGGGGCACCAGAGGCTGAGATGAAGAACACAGTGTGGTTTATGAAGACAGTGTTGTTATCACGACAGTATGACTGAAGCGTCTTGTTGTTGATGTCTACCAGGCGGCGTCCAGGACCGGAGCAGGGCGGAATGATGGAAGATAGAAAGATGGTTACATTCGGATACTTTTCCTTGATGGCGGAAATCAAAGCCTGCATGTCGGAACGTCTTATGCTCCAGACATGCGTGCTGTCATTTATGCCAACATGTACGGAGATTTTCCTCACGCCCTGGTCTATATTAAAACTTCTCAGTGTTTGCGTTATTTTCGCAATACCAGCTCCCGGTACTGCAACTACTGAGACAATGCCTTTGTCTGCTGTGGACATCCGCTCGCCATATACGCCCTTTAGTATAGAGCCCCCAATTATTAAATGTGTTGTACTGTCCCTGATTTTATGACTGGAAATTTGCTGCGTATTTCTTTCACGTTGTCTTTGGTTAGATCATGACTGGAGGTGCGATGCGTTGTTTGACTGAGATGATTGTTGCGTCCTGTTTGTCTGCTGAGTATCTGGTACAGAGCTTTTTGTTGTAGAGCGTCAAATCTGTTGCTGATCTGGACCTCTATGGTACACTCGTATTTTGTATTATGCTGGCCTTGCTCACATGATAAAGTGTCACTGACTTCACTCTGTTTTTTCTGGTCGTTTATCTGGTGAAGTTTGTTTACACTGGCTGGCTACGATGGGGGAGCCTTCGGCTTCACGTTAAGATTAGTTTGACTAGAAGCCACTGACTGACTGTGACTACCAGTTTCTGTCTGGTTGTTTTTCTGTAGTTTTCTGCTGCTGCTGTGTTTTCCGCTATTGATTGATTCAATGAGCAGCTTCAGTTTCTTACTTTCTTCTCTCAGTTGTTCAGTTTTCTTTTTTGATACTGTCAGTCTCCTTACATTGTAACTTTACAACTTATTTTGTGATAGTGTCAGTCTCCGTATAGAGTAACTTTACAACTTATTTTGTGATAGTGGCAGTCTCCGTACAGAGTAACTTTACAACTTATTTTCTGATAGCGTCAGTCTCCGTACTAAGTAACTTTACAACTTCCGACTTCATGTCACTGATGAGTACTTTCACAAAGTCTTTAATAGCTTCTGTGAAGTCGTAGCCACAGGGGCAAGTGACTGATTCTGTGTCTCTTCCAACATCCTGAAGAGAACTGCTCGTGCTGCTGAGTCTAGGAAAGTTACTCTGCAAAGTTTTTTCAGAGTTTGGTTCGGTTACTATATCAACAACCTCGCTAGAACTGTTAGCTAGACTGTCTTTTTTAGTGAGAATGTCTGAAGACAGCGGAGGTTTCTCAGTAGAAGTTGTTGCTCCTTGTTCTCCAGCAGTATCTCGGATTACTGGTTCTTCTGTAACAGGTAGGGCTACTGATTCATGTTCGCCGGAGGCTGTAACATCTTAGTTGTAGGTGATAATAGCAGAGTTTTTCTGGCACAGACTCTTCTACTGTCATAGTTTCCATGCATTCCATTCTATCGCCGGCTATATCATAGACTTCTTTGTAGGACTTACAAAACTCTCAGTCATGTTTATAATTGTTGTGTTTAGTTCACCTGGGTTATCTGTTTGAGGTAGCTGACTGAACATATTTCCTTGACTGTGTTTATGTTTCCTTCTTGCAGCTCCATAAACTGTTTTGTTAGCCAGGATTCAGTGGTCTCCGGGTCACCTGGTACCATCGCTTTGTTCTTGGTGTGGTAAAGATGAACTGTGATGACTGGTGTTTTTATGATGTCCTCAACATTAGCGCCTAGCTTGTCATATCTCTCCTCTCTTTCTGCTTGATAGCGCTTCCTAAGGGCTTGCCTCAGGGACTCATACCGCAGTGTCCCTCGTTGGAGTATTTGATAGTTAAGGCAGGTGGGTTATCGCATTTATTTACCTTTGCTCCCACCGCCTTTTGTTTGTTTAGGCTGTAGTTCTTTGTTGTGGTAGACGGGAGACCATCTTGATGGCTGGGATTGCTCGTCACTTCACAGCCTGTACCTTCTGTCCCGCATTCTATCGCCGTTGCATAATGTCCGGATTAAACAGGGAACCATAGTCTGCCGCTCCCATTGTTGATACTGTCTTTGTTGAGCCAGTGGATTATCTTGGCTAGGTTACCCGTGTGCAATAGAGGTAAAATAGGCGGTAAAATAAGTGAAAATAACTTACTATATTTCAAGAACTATCCCACCAATTTTACACATTTTGAACACTTAAAGTACTTCATCGTACTCACAACCACAAGATGAAAACATTGATATAACTTTTAATAGTCAGTTCCTTCTAGAACCACAGAAAATACTCGAATATCAGGAGCTGAACAAAACACGTCCTCACTGGTTGGCCATGTAGATAGTACACTAGAGGAGCATGGTCTATTTGTTAAAACTCTTGTAGAATAAGACACTACAGGAGCACGGTCTTTTTAATATCCTTGTTCACTATAAACTAGCATCTGCTAGTCAGAGTCCAGGAAGATATTAGGGTCAATAAAAATGACGTTCCTGGACATAGAATGAAAATCTGTTTTTGTTAATTTTCTGTGGTGGGTGGCGGGGTGTGTACCTTAAACTAGAGCCACACAACAGTGTAAGATCAAATATCTTATAGTCACAGCAGTCTAAGATCAAATATCTTATAGACGCAGCAGTCTAAGATCATATATCGTACAGCCCCAACAGTCTAAGATCAAATATTCTTTATAGACCCAACAGTCTAAGAGCAAATATTCTTTATAGACCCAACAGTCTAAGGTCAAATATTCTTTATAGACCCAACAGTCTAAGATCAATTATATTATAGACCCAGCAGTCTAAGATCATATATCGTACAGCCCCAACAGTCTAAGATCAAATATTCTTTATAGACCCAACAGTCTAAGATCAATTATATTATAGACGCAGCAGTCTAAGATCATATATCGTACAGCCCCAACAGTCTAAGATCAAATATCTTATAGCCCCAAAAGTCTTAGTTCAAATATTCTATATATTCCCAACAGTCTAAGATCAAGTATTTCATAGCCCCAATAGTCTAAGATGAAATCTATTACAGACCCAACAATCTAAGAACAAATATCGTACATCCCCAACAGTCTGAAATTAAATATATAATAGCCACAACAGTCTAGGATCAACTATCTTATAGACACTGCAATCTAAGATGAAATATCTTATAAGCCCAACATCTAAGATCAAATATCTTATAAGCCCAACATCTAAGATCAAATATCTTATAGCCCAAATATTCTAGGATCACATATCTTATAGCATCAACAGTCTAAGATCAAATACCTTATAGCCCCAAAAGTCTAAGATCAAATATCTTATAGACCCAGTAGACAATTTCGGTCTTAACATCAACATCCAGTCTGCTAAAATAGATCCACCCTCTGATAACTAACATATGAATAAAGAAACAATGACATCTCAAGTACATCCGCTTGAAGGAAAAAGAGTAAAGATGTCAGTGAAGGTGTGAAACGGCATTTCTTTTTGTGACAGATCTAGGAGCGATGCCACACGAGAAGGTCATATCAGGGACACAGGAAAATTACCATTAATGTAGAACTTTTCTCACTAGTTCCTGCACAATGACGGATTCAGAAATGAGAAGATCAGAACATTTAGGAAATTTATCAGATTTCCTGTCTTAAATAATGTTATTACGTTTATTTTAATAATTGTTCAACACACTTGAAAAGGTAAGCAAGCATCGCTAATGTTATTAGTTAATTTGTTAACCGATGAATCTAAACCTAAGTTTAATGATGATTATGAAATAAAATAAAAAAAATAAACAGGAAATATTATCATGAGGCGCAAATAACATAAAATATTTCTCCAGACAGGCCAGCTAAAGAACGAAGTCGAGGAAAGAACTTGGCCAGACATCTTCAACTCGATACAGGAAAAAATGTAGGCGGACAAGAGAACTCAGAACTGTACAGACTTAAATATCAGTGGAAACATGTTTGTGTATTATAGTGGAATATAAAGAAAATGAGACAAAAATACTTACTTCTTAGACACGCGCACCAAGTCGTAGGGTGAAAGGCTGGGTTTCTCCGGGGCAAAAGCCGGTGTGATGAAACTGAACTTGTCGCAAAATATAGTTACCCCATATACCGTGTATTTCTGTAACACAAGACAGAAGTTCTAAATAATTCAACCAACAGTTGTAGCTTAACATCAGTTTAATGAACACATTTCGTGACGAATTTAAACGAAAGATTCAAAGTAACAAATATTAAAATAAACATATGGATACTTCCCTCCCCCACCCGTGTATTATCGCCACCCTCTTTTCCTTCCTCGAACGTCCCCCCTCTCCCTAATTCCCACACCCTCCACCAACCCCCCCCCCCCAAAAAAAAAAAAAAAAAAAATAAAGAAGTAAATTTGGATTCATGATGTATTTGTTTCTCATCCTATCTTATTATAATATTTTATCTTGCCGTGCGAGCTGACCACAGTGAGAAAACAAGTAGTATTTAAGAGCATGGTGATCAGTCTCAATATAGGAGCTACAGTATATAAAAGTCGACGTTCACATTAAGTTAGAGCTAAGCCAGTGTGATGGTCTGAGTTGCAGAAGCCCACGACAATGTTGCTGCTTTGCTCCAAAGTAAAGATGCACTGTTAAGGAAATCATAAGCCGTGCTAGGAAAGAACCAGAGCTACCATCCCTTCCTACCTGACGTGGAACATCTTCAAATACTCGATACGTTCGTAAATATTGTAACTGATTGATCAGCAATTTCTTTTATTTTATGATTCCTAGCAGAAGCGTTTACCTGGTCAGGTGGTGATATTTTCCAGACCTGATAACTTGTGTTTAATTACTTAGAGATGAGATGAATTGTTCCCTGTTCCATTTCTTACATTCATCTATCCGATTTTTTTTTTTGGGGGGGGGTGAGGTAGGACACATTTGAAACATCTGGCCAGAAATATTTTAAAATAAGAGATAACTTTAAAAGCCCAGAGTGATTAGAACTTTGCGGCAGGAGAAGATATGAAGCAGGTTGTCTGGTGGCGATTAGGAGGGGCGATACGTTCTTGAGCGAAATGTGTAGTACAATAATTATTTTGACTAACATAATACAACAAATGCACTAACTGTGTTCTCTGATGTTTTATCTTATTGGTATGCTTCATGTTCTTTTTTTCAATATCTCGTTTCTATAATGATAATTTCCCTTCTATATGTAGCAATCACTGTCCATGTTTGACAATTATAGCACAGAGTTATGGGCGATGCTGCGTTCTTTTGGTATAATACGAGGGTCATAGCGAAACTCGTAAGCAAACTTTTTTTTTCAAAAACTCAGAATGTATAGATAGAGAGCACATAAATGTATCACTTTAACTGCATCCTTTTCTTCACTTTGAACATAATCTTCATTTCCCTGCATACATGTGTCCCAACGCTCTGCAAGTTTGAAAATACCTTCCAGGTAGAATTCCGTTCCATTTGAACGAAGGCACAGACGCGCTGTACACGTTCTTTCACAAAACCGAAAAGATGATAATCACTGGGTGCCAGGTCGGGGCTATAGGCAGGGTTTGGAAGTATTTCCCAACTTATTTTCTGATTTTCCTCAGTTATCCGAGGAGCAGGGCTTTTCTCACAGCTTTGTGATCTTCAGTCAACAAACGTGGGACTCAGCGGGCACAAACCTTTCTATAGTCTAAGGTTTCAATCGTTTCCTTTACTGCGTTGTGTCCTATTCCAAGATTGACAGCGATTTCAGGTACTGTGACACGTCTGTCTTATTTAATGATGTCGTTAACCCTTTCCACGTTGCGTTCAGTGGAGGCAGTTTGAGGGCGACCGCTGCGAGGCCTATCCTGGTTGCTCGTGTTTCGAACTTTGAAAAGTTTTGCCCAGCTCCTAACAATCCATACACACTTTTCCATAAGTAGGTTGACGTCTTTGGTGAATTTCAGCAGCGGGGATTTCCTCTTTAACGAGAAACTCAATCACAACACGTTGACGAAACGAAATTTCAGCGTCCGCCATTTTGTTCCAGCTACGAGTGGTCACGTGACACATGATGTTTACATGAAGTGGAAATGATGGAATTTAATGTGATACATTTATATTTTCTCAATCTATAAATTCGGATTTGAAAAAAAAAGTGCTCACGACTTTCAGTATGACCTTCTTTTGTGACGCACTTACACATGCGCGTGAATGTCTAAGAAGAAAACGTTTTATACTAATAACGGAAGGAAACAGTATGAGAGGCTCTCTATGTATATGCAGGATGTAAAACAAAACTTAACTTTTAAGGAAACCCTCCGAGACTTATTAGGAAGGCTATGTCCCCTTAACATTGAAAGGTATCTGAGCACTGAGAGAAAACTTTGAAAGAAAAAGTCAAGGCAAGAGAAGAGACTAAAAAACGAACAGCCGCGCGACCACACTTCATAAATGATAGTAGATTTATAAATACTGGTATCGCAATGAAAACTGTTGGTGATTTAACACTTTTAAAACATATTTTGCTTTTATGTAACTATTCTGAACTTTTGCCAAAAGATGGCCTTACAATTTATGTAACTGGGAGGGTTAGGTCTCCGTGGACATGAATGCGATGCTCATTTAGAAGTAGACATGAATATGGTAATATCAAGCTATGAATTAGATGCTATTTGACAACCGATTATATGAATATGAAACACTATTAGTGTGACAGATGCTCATGTGAATATAATATTAATGATTTGTCTACGTCTGATATTGGAGATGAAGCTGAATATAATGTCAGAGAGTTGTATATGGCACCAACCAGCTTGGGCCAGAACAATAAAGAACTTATTTACAGAGTGCAACAGAATAGATGGAGGCTGAGTACTGCTGTGAATTTCGTGAAGGTGTTATACATCAACAAATACCAGACTTCTTGTATGTATGACACTAGATGGCTTTTATCCTTTAGAGCATTACAAGTTTAATGTGCTGAATTGACAGCGAGGGAAACACTGAAGGTACGATCAAAGGAGTTGTGTTGGCGATTTGCAGATTTGCAGCACGACATTAGAGTGTACAGGTGGAGGAAACTGCATTCTAGAAATATACAGGGTGATTTTAAAGTCTCACCACACTTTCTATGAAAACAAAAAATTTGTAAAATTTAAAAAAGAAGTAAATTACGTCATCACAAAATGTGCTCAGAAGTCATTTAATTCATTACAATACTGACTGCAATGATTCAACGCTGTTTTGGGCTAGCTGGAATGTACCACTGAAATATTCATTATAACAGGTGTTGGAAATATCCACCACGGGCTTCAAGACATGACTGTACACGTCTCTTCATATTGTCAAATACCTTGTACAACGTGTATGTTGTTATTTTATTGAATGGTAATTCTGATTGCTTCTTTCAGGTCCTCAATTGTTTGTGCATTATTTTTGTAAACATTTCATTAAAAAAACATTATATAATAATCTAATGGATTTAGATCTGGAGAACGAGCAGGCCAAATTCCACGAGATATTATGCGATTTGCGAAAATTTCTTCCAAAAAAACCGTGTGTCGCTCTAGCTGTGTGTGCAGTTGCGCCATCTTGCTGTAACCACGCTTCTTCAATTTCATATTCATTCAGCTGTTCTAAAAACGGTTCCAGAATGTCAGTACGGTACCGATTGGCATTTATAGTGTTGGTGAAGAAAATTGGCCCATTTAAAAGTTTTCTACTGACGGCACACCATACCCTAATTTTCGCATCGGGTAGAGGGGCTTCATGAAATGCACTGGGATTAACACTGCTCCAAATACGATTATTGTGGCTGTTAACGTATCCAGATAGATGAAACCATGCCTCATCAGAGAAGAATGTTAAATAGAGAATTAGCTCGTCTTCTTCAGCAAAAAATGCTTGAAACCACGTGGAGTAGTTGATTATGGATTGATTGTGGCACTCTTTTAGTTCAGACACAACAGAAATCCTGTATGGATGAAAACTTAACCGAATTGTGTGCACTGTGCTCAGTGACATGTTCACTTCTTGCGACAATTTCCTTAATAACTTGCGTGGACTGTCCAGGAATCTGTCTTGAATATCTAGACATTTTTCTTCAAACACAGCAGACCTACAAGATCGCGGATCATTTCCACAGTTCCCGTATCACGAAACATATTCAACAAATTTCTAACGGTAATGCGATGACGTAGATGAATCAGCGGCAGGCCATCTTCCTCACAACCGAGAGGCCTACAGGAGTGCTGTTAGGGAGGAAAAGTTCCGCATGGGACATGGAAACAATTGAATGAATGAATGAAGTGCGATGAGGAGGATGTTTATCAGGAAAATTTGCTATAAAACTTTTAACAACCATCCGTGTGTATCGATCGCCATTTCGACACAATTGTTCAACCAAACAAAATATTTCTTCCGTTCGTAACATCCTTCTGTTTTAAATGCAAAAATTACTCCAGCAGATGGCAACCATTCTGTGCATATTGACTTGCAGCACATTTATAATGACGTAATCGTAATTTTCTTCATTTTTACATAGAAAGGGTAGTGGAAATAATGGAAAAATGGGATTTATAATCATTTGATACAATTAACATCATTGCTGTATCTAGACCAACAAGCAGTAGTAAGAATAAATGGTGAAACAACAACTTGGTTTGACATAAAACAAGGGGTCCGTCAGGGGTGCATATTGTCGCTTTACTTATTTAACTTGTATACTGAAAATAAAATGAGGAATATTAGAGAAGATGTAGACAAGGAATCTTACGATGCCATAATAATTGGAGGTTACGAAATAACAGAGATTAGATATGCTGATAAAACAGTATTACTGTCCACAACACAAAAAGGAATGGAAAAACTAATTATGTCACTCCGTAAGAACAGCGAAGAGCAGAATGTCTATCTTAATGCAAAGAAAACTAAATTGATGGCAAAGGACAAAACAAACAAGGCATATGAAATGTGTATCAATGAGGAAAAACTGGACGAAGTGGAGAGTTTTGAATATCTTGGATCACTACTAACTACTAACGGAGATACAATGAGGGAAATTAAAAGGAGGACAACTATCGCTCTTCAGAAAGTAAAACAAATAAAGAATCTGTGGAGAGGAGCAGACAAAACCACAAAAATAAGATTTTTAAGGTCATGCATCTTTCCCATCGCAACATATGCCTGTGAGACCTGGATACTTAACAAAACAGCTAAGAAACACATAAATGCCTTTGAATGTAAATGCTACAGAAGAGTTCTTCAAATCTCGTGATACAAAAGAGAACAAATATATCTATACTACAAGAGCTTAATATTGAAGAAGGCTGGCTAATAAATAGGATTAAAGAGAGAAAACTGAAATATTTTGGACACATTAAACGTCATGATAATTTAGAGAAGACAGTTTTGGAAGGGTACATAATGGGAATAATAAAGAGAAGAAGACCACGTCGAAGATGAGTGTAAAGACATTTTTGATAATCTGCGAATGGATGCATCAGCAGCAAGGGATCTTGCTCACAACCGAGAGGCCTACATGAGTGCTGTTTGGGAGGCAAAGTTCCGCAAGGGACATGCAATGAATGAATGTGTAGTGAGACTTTAAAAAAACCCTGTCTATGTAACATACGGATATGATGGTAGAGAGATGCATTTGTTGATGTGGCTGTAAAAACAAATAAGTACTTCGTGCTAAATAGCTATAAATAGAAACACAACATTTATGATAAGTGTGATGGAACATGAAATATTATATATATATATGAAGTTACCCCTTGGTTAGTGCCCATGCAATCGTCCCATCCACCAACAAAGTAATTCGTTTCGAACTCGAATTCTGTTCTACAGCCCACAACATGTTCTATTTCGTCAAGTCTCAGATTTTCTATTTCTGTTCTATTGAACAGGTATGGTGACCCTCTAACGGGATAGAGTAATAATAAAGTGTATCTATCTATCTATCTATCTATCTATCTATCTATCTATCTATCTATCTATCTATCTATCTATCTATCTATCTATCTATCTATCTATCTATCTATCTATATGTCTGTCTGTCTATCTATCTTTCTGTCTGTCTGTCTCTCCGTCCGTCAGTCTGTCTGTCTGCCTGTCTGTCTGTCCTCCCGTCTGTCTGTCTGTCTGTCTGTCTATCTATCTATACTATTGTACATATGTGAACTGTCATATTATTGACGAAGTATAATATCTTCGATTGTGTATAATACATTTCTTCTCTCTCTCTCTGAAACTTAAGTGCCCAGGGCACATGGGGCTTCCGCAAGGGTTTTCCACAAATGCTTGTCCTTCGCCTTTTTTTCTGCTCTTGCTCAGGTGAGCCATCTATTGCTCAACATCCTTTCTGTTGTTCTTCTTCATGTCTCTTTTGGTCTACCCTTACTTCTGTTCCCCTGTGGTGTCCATCTTAGTGCTATTTTTGGTATTGAGTTGTCAGTCATTCGGAGCACATGTCCCAACCATCGCCAGCGTCTTCTTTCCTCAATAATTGTTGTCAGTGGTTTCATTTGCATTTCTGCTAATAAGATGTTATTTCTTATGGTGTTTGGCCAAAGTATTTTTCTAATTCTTCGTAAACATTTAGTCTGGAAATAATACATTTCTTAATAGTTCCTTATTATAGAACTTCAATGATGCTCTTTGCTTAACACCTCACAGGTTCCACAAAACATTACCATTTCACTAATCAGAGGAGAGAAAGTACGATAAACGTTTCTCTACCGAATTCATTTAATTCTCACAAATAAGTTCAAGATGTATTGTCGACTACGTCACTTGGATTGAAACACTTAATCATGTGTTCATAAGATCAAACTCTATCATATTGTACATGCAGCATTCCTCAATTTCTCAAATTCACAATATTCTACACTTGATAGGAGTACATTTCCTATCTTAGTATTATATCACATCTGAAACACGTGGTCAACTAGTTTCTCGTCTAAAATCACTGTACTCAAAGTTTCAAAAGTGTCAATTCTTCTTAATCATTTGAATCACTTGACAACCATCTTCCGTCTAACACTACTTCTGATTTTATATCGTCTCGTCCTCTTTCTTCTCTGTCTTCTTATTTCTTCTGACGGTCTTCCTCTGCCGTCTCTCAATTGCAGTGTACTAACGAGCAAAGTCTACCTGCCTCTTCTCTGGACTTTGTTCTTATCTCTCATCTGATGGCTTCTCGGCTGTTCTGGTCGGACCTTCTTTCTTCACTCTTGGCTGTCCACGTGCACTGACCATCCTTCTTGTAGTTCTGTCAGTCGCTACTTGCCGGACCGACGGTGTTCTGACGATCTCCCTCCTCTCTCTCCTTTCTACTTCCGTACTTCTTCTTCTCCTCTGCTTCCACATTTCTTGGTTCTTCTTGCTTCCTGCTGTCTCTCTGCTCACCTTTTAATCTTCAAGTCCAGCTTGATGGATTAACCAATACGTATTTTGCTCCACCTTCAGATGTCCACTGGTTACCATGAGTGTTTGATTGTCCGTCATTCAAACTGCCCCGTGACTTATATGTCGTAAGTCAATTGTCCAATAAGCCACGCCTCTAAATATTCAATTGGTCAGCTGGCTGAGTTGGTCACTCTTTTATTTAAAAACCGTGTGCAATCGCGTCCTTACGCGTGTCAGCCTGTGTCAGTTTCTCTATACAATTGTTATTTACCTAGGTCATTATCTTGGTTTTTCAAGTCGAAGGTTTTATTGGGTCCTGGCTTTTTCATTGTGTCTGACTTTTCTATTCATCTTTTCTATTCTGTTCACTCGTGTCAACGTCCAGTCACCGCTTTGTTATCACTGGACCATCCTACTTTCTGGCGTCCTTCCTTTGTATACCTAAACCTCAGCGTCACTGAGTCTCGTCCTTTTCTATTCACTGTTTCCACTTTTTACTTTTGTTCGCGTCTTATTCCCGTGTCATGGAAATTTTATACCTTTCTCGTCTTTTCCTATCCACTCTTCTCTATCGCTATTCCATGTTACTATTTTGTTTACGGTATACTTTCATAATCATATTCATTAATAATAATAATAACAACTATAATCATTACTTACAACGCCATGATATCTATCTATCTATCTATCTATCTATCTATCTATCTATCTATCTATCTATCTATCTATCTATCTATCTATCTATCTATATATCTATCTATCTATCTATCTATCTATCTATCTGTCTGTCTGTCTGTCTCTGTCCGTCTGTCTATTATCTATCTATCTATCTTTCTATCTATCTATCTATCTATCTATCTATCTATCTATCTATCTATCTATCTATCTATCTATCTATCTATCTATCTATCTATATATCTATCTATCTATCTATCTATCTATCTATCTAACTAACCTGCCTACTAACTACCCATCCATCTGTCTGTCTATCTACTTGTCTGTCTGTCTGCCTCTGTGCCATCTGATGAATATTTGTTTGTCTTTATAACTTCCACTACGAAGGAATCACAGGCAATCAAAACACTCTCTCTTCTGACATCTTAAATCTACGAAACCTTAAGATATATATTTTCAGTCAGAGCAGGCTGGGTCTTAGTTTGTTATTCATTTTGTGGAACATCCTGTTATGAGATGTGCATAGAAAATAGAAAATAGAACATATCACAGTTTATACATCAATCCATATTACGTATATCGTCAATATGTTTTCCTGACTAACATATGTGATGAACTCAATCTGAAGATTACATGTAGATAATGCTGCTGTTGTTCTCGTTACGTAAACGGAGATTATGATATCCATATCAACCAGAGCAGTGAAGATGATGATCATTATCATGGTATAGTACAGAAAACTCATGAAATAAACATCGTCATAAAGTGTACACAATTACATTAGACTGGCATGAAGTTATCTTCACGTTGGGGCATTAAACTTTAAAAAAGGAATTGCTCATTGCAGAAAGATAAAAAGAAATACTTTTATTTATAATTACAAAACAGCTTACTTGTCGCGAAAAGTAGCAGGTGGGTAAAAATAATTAGAGTAATATTTCAGAAAAGATGACAAGTATTGTTTTGTACACGGAGATAATAAAATACCTATGTAATATTTAGTGAAATTCAATAGCAAGTTTATGAAAAAGATTAGTATGGCATTATTTTCTGATATTTCGAGGACGAAATAAATAAATAATCATAACATAATATTAAAATCGGATGCCAGATATTGCCGTCCCGGCGGAAGATCATTGGTTCGATTTCCATTAAGGCGGAAAACATTTTTCGAGTTTACAAGCAACAGGATCTATCCAGTCTGAAGACTTGGGTACTTGGTGTTTCTAAGTCAGTACAAAGACAGCGAAGACTGGGGTAGGGTTTTAAAAAAAATTAGCTAGCACACTCAGATACAACAAAAACGGTAAAACTCGTCTTAGTATTCATTTATGCATGTTCATGTTCCCTGCAGAACTTTGGCTCTCTGACAGCACTCCTGTGGGTCTCTCGGATGTGAGCAAGATGGCCTGCTACTGATGCATCCATGTCTTCCAGCCTACTTTAATATTAAGTTCTTGTAATATAGATACGTTATATTTTCTGTCCAAAACTCTCCAATTTTTCAAAATTTTCAGCATTGAAACATATATCAGCTGCCTTGTTTGTTTTGTCAGTTGTCATCAATTTAGTTTTCTTTGCATTAAGATAGATGTTTTGCTCTTCACTGTTCTTACGGACTGACATCATTAGTTTTTCCTTTCCTTTTTTGTGTTGTGGACAGTAATACTGTGTCATCAGCGTATCTAATCTCTAGTATTTCATAATCTCCAAATTTTATGGCATTGTAATATTCTTTGCCTACATCGTCTCCAACATTCCTCATTTTATTTTCAGTATACAAGTTAAATAAGTAAGGCGACAATATGCAACCCTGACGGATCTCTTGTTGTGTGTCAAACCAAGTTGTTGTTTCGATTTTTATGCTTACTGTTGCCTGCTGGTCTAGATACAGTAGTGATGTTAATTGTACCAAATATGTTGGAAATCCCATGTTTTCCATTATTTCCAAATGTTTCTAGTCTGGTACACAATTAAATGCCATTGAATAGTCTGTAAAAGATAAATATAGATTCACATTAAACATTGTGCATTTCTCTATTATTAATCTTATACTGAATATATGATCTCTTTATCCTCTTCCTTGCTGAAATCAGCTTGGACTATACTGACTTCTTCTATTTTCTTACTAAGTCTACACATTATGATTTTAAACAGAATTTACTGGCAGGGCTAATCAGGGTAACAGTTCTGTACACTGAGCATAATTTCAGGTTACTCTTTTATGGCAGTGATATGAATACAGTTCTTTTCCATTCTTTTGGCCAAATACCTGAATGCCATATCTTTTTACATAGTGCATGATAGATTGTTGCACATTCCTTTCCTCCTGCTTTACTAACTTCAGCTGTTATCTCATCACATCCTGGTGATGTACCATTTTTCAGATTCTTTTTTACCCATGAAACTTCTATTGTCGGTTCGGGTTCTTTCTCCTCCAATAATAATTCGCACTGTTGATTTCTGCTTTCACAGTCAGGTGTTTCATACATTCCTTTGCAATATCCCTTCCATATTTCTAGAATTTCCTCTATCTATGTCAAGGTATTCCCTATCTCGTCACAAATTACATTTAGCTTAGGTGTGACATTTCTAATCAATGTCTTCATTTATTTAAATATTTCACTATCTCTTCAACACTTCTGATGTCCTTCTATTCTTCTACAAAGATATTGTATGTGTTGCTTTTGTCCATTCTTATGTTTCTTAGTACTTCTTTTGTTAAAAATGTATATTTCTCTGTGTTGTTGTTTGTTTCTTTCCATTACGTTTTCATTTCTCTGCGTTGTTTTATCAGTTCTAATGTTCCTACTGTAATGCATCCATTCTCTGTGTTTTCTTTACTGGAACCACGTCTTTAGCTGTTGTTATTAAAATATCTCTAGCTTGCCAGTTCGTCTGCTGACATCTCCTTCTGTACAGCCATCAGGATTTCGAAATAGTTCTTCACATCTATACAGTATTTGTGTATGATCAAAAAGGAGTAACTGTCTATTTTATCTTTATCTTCATGTCTCCTATTGCTAACTCATGGTCCGTGTCACAATTAGCACCTGGTAAAGTTTTTTTCTGAATTATACTTGATGTCCACTTTCTTCGCAGAAAAATGTAATCTATTTGATCCTTGGTTTTCCCATCAGATGATGTCCATGTGTAAAGTCTTCTTGGATATTGTTTAAAAAGTGTGTTAGGGATCATTAGCTCATTTTCCACGCAAAACGCCATTAGATTGTTACCTGCCTCATTTCTGTGTCATATGCTACATTTTCCCACAACATATCCTACGTCTTCTGCTCTTCGTCTACCAATCGCTGCATTAAAATACCCCATTATAAATACAATTTTCCGTACCTGGTCTATCATCGTTTGCAGTATGTTATAAGTCTTCTACTTCTTCTTCTGCTGCTGCTGATGTAGGTGCATATATCTGGATGATTGTTACTTTTCTATGAGTGCCGTTAAGTCTGATAGTGAGGATTCTATCACTTACTGGATTGTAACAAAGTAAGGCTTTTGATGTTGATTTGTCCAAGTAAAAAGCCACTCCACTCTTTCCTCCTAATTCTTCTCCAGAATATGTAAAGATATTATAATTCTCGCTCTTGAAGTGTCCTGACCCTTTCCATCGATGTTCGCAGATTAACAACATCTGTATCGTATTTTTTCATCGCGTCACTTATTTATTTGATACTTTCCCTCATACACACTTCTTACATGCCATGTTCCTACTCTTATTTTTCTTTGTAGTTTGATGCAGGGGTTTTCCTTAGTGACACCGTCAGGAATTTGTCCGTCGTCACAATTATTTGTTCTGACCTTTGTCTCATACTCATCCCCAGTGTTAAAATTAGATCTATCTGGCCTGGGGGCCTCACCACCAGATCTTTTTCCTATCTGACCTTCTACGTTGCTGTTTGGGTTTTTTGGTATATTTCCAGAAGGTAGTTTACCATTGCTTTCCTTCCGGGCAGTGACTGTACTAGTCAGTGATCGTAGCCATTGTCCATACATTTAGATCATCTGCTTATTATCATAGATGCAGGAAGATCTGAAGGAAGCAGGAAAAACATGGTTTGAGGTATCTCGACTTCCTCAGGACAGGATTGTCTGGTAAGCCTTAATTGGTGCCTTATACTCAGTTGGGAGTGCAGAGGACTGATGATGATGATGATAACGATGATGATGATGATGATGACATGTAAGTTCTGAAAAACGCTATGTACACCAATTTCCTCAAGTACTCCATTGCGCTGATTGAAGACGTCACTGTCTCTTATATATTGATAGTGACGTCCTGGAAAATCAACAAAACTATAGAAGAAACAGATTGAATTATGTCTAGACTAAATGTTTAGGAAGAAGAATGCTTTGGCCAAACATCGTAGGAAATAGCAGCTTGTTAGCAGAAATGCAGATGAAGCCGCTGACACAACATAGTGAGAAAAGGTACTGGCGATGGTTGGGATATGTACTCAGGATGACTGCTGAATTGCTACTAAAAATAGCACTCAGATGGACACCACAGGGGAAGAGAAATAAGTTTAGACCAAAGAGACTTGGAGAATAACAACAGAGAGGATGTTGAACAATAGAGGGCTCACATGTGCAAGAGCGGAAAAAAGGCAAAGAGCAGGAGTTTGCGGAAGTCCCATGTGCCTTGGGTACTTAATGTTCATAAAGGAAAAGAGAGAAATAGATAGACAGAGATATAGAGAGAGATAGAGATGTTGACTGAAGATACAAAAAGGGCATTTACAATTTTTAAAAAATAAACAAATGTCTCGTAAACGTTACATTTGAGCTAAAGACTGACTTATCACTAATACTAACTATTGTTCTTCTCTCAAAACACTTCATGGATATAATATAAAGAGAGCTCAATTTAAGTGTTCTTTAAACTGGTGTTAAAAGAAAAAAAACTTTCTACCAAGTTAACTTTAATGCTGATATAATTGCTGTGGGTAACTTCTGTAAAGCGGGTACTAATAGAGGTAAATGTAGCTTTCTTGGTAGAATGTTACTTTAGCAAGTAGGGAGAGAAAATAAAGAAAGAAGGAACATTCGTAAGAAAAAGTAGCACTAATGAAATGCATGTGAAGGACAACAATATCAGCCTGGTTCCTTTTCCATTCTCGTGTTTACTTCTCATGTCTTATTCACTTTTTTCTACTAGACTTCCGCATCTGTTCTGTGAGATAGCAAACATCAACACTGTTATTTCCCTACTCTTACACCGGCCTCTTACTTCCCTCCCCTGCTCTAGTCTCTAGCTGACCGTGTTCCATGTTTGGCTGCATCTCTGACTCCTAAATTTCCTATTCCATATGCAGCCATTGTCTCCTCAGGATACTCAGACAGAGAGAGAGAAAGAAGGAGAGAGAGATAGAAAGAGTAAGAGAAGGAAAGGAAGAAAGTGAGTGATGAAGAAGGAGAGAGAGTGAGGAAGATAGAGAGAATCAGAACGAAATACTTTTTTTTCACAGGGTTAAAAATTGGGCACACAGGCCCGTCTAACATACTGCCCTCTATCATACAGCTTTCACTCAGTCACAGTAATTCAGAATTTGTTAATGAGCATAATAATAATGAAGACACAATTAAATAATATAAGTAAATAATAAACTTACCTCTTGTTCGCACACTCTACATTCTAATTTATGCATCATCATGAAATAACATTGTATTCTTACATTCATTCAAAAGTAACACATCTAAAACAAAACAATGTTAAAAAATTACAACAATCAAACCATACTTTAAACTACTTTAGCCTATCCAAAGGGTGGCATATAGTTCATAGCAAACAGATGTTGATAAGACTTGAAGCTAAAAGAATGAATTTTACTTATACATTTTACATGAGTTGGTAGGGCATTCCAGAGGTGGGCAGATGAGTAAGATAAGCTTTTTTAAATCACGTCAAAGAGCGTAAGAGAGAAAGAAAGAGAGAAAGTAAGAAAGAGAGAGAGAGATAGGGAGAGAGAGAAAAAGCAGATCGGATATACGTTTTTCTGTGTGTTTTTATCGTTTTTTGTTTTGTTTTATTTTATAATAAAGACAATTTTACCGAAATATTGCGTTGTTATTGTTTACTTTCATAATTGTTTCATTGTCATTACTCCATATGGTTAACGTTTCTTTCTTACTTAATTCCTCTCACATCCTATGTTCCTAAAACTGTACCATATACCTCCGTCTAACTCTTTGACATAGCTATGAATGTTTCCTGTACTGCAATTCAAGATGTGTATGTTCCTTTGTTTCTTCATCAAGTACGATATGAGTTTACACGCGGTAGCTCCTTCAGTAGTATATTTACAACCGGAAACAATGAAATTCACTTGGACTGTCTATGGAGAGCTGCTGTTTAGCTCCACTCTCACTTACCTCAAGCTTGACACACTCTTCAAGTGGTGCCCTTGACACTTATTACGTCATGTTAACCGTGTTATTCATCTATTTCAATGACTTTCATCTCTCTCTCTCTCACAATACTTTTACATGATCAAATTTAAATACTCACTTGTGCAATCTAGGTGTTGTTATGTTGTATGTTTCCATGGTTATAATTCCTGGTCTAGTTTCTTCTACACTTTCAAGTGGACACGTTTAATGACTCCATTGATGACATTCAAAAAGTAGATGAGTGGTTTCTGAAAGGCATATCATTCAGATTTCGCTGTACAAATCCAAGTTTTAAAATGCTGCTAGTCAGGCAGAAGGATGTTGATCACATAAATAAAAGATAAAACAAACACAAACATGGGGAAAGTTAAGATAAATCTAATTAAAACACCTGACCAAAAATAACTGAAGTATTTAGATCACCTTCAAAATCTAAATGTTAAAATACCATTAATTTTTTTTTTCAATTAGAGATTGGTCACTGTAGAGCTTGGTGACACTGGGCGAACTTTTAAAACTTGCTTCTTATCACTTCCTGCCTGCAGGTGTAAAACTCTTTAGGGTGAGAGAAATGGTCAATTCAGCGACGATCACTAAAACTTACAAGCATTCTCTTTCAGGATGCAAGTTAGCCATGGTCCAAATACTCTACACACAGTGACACAAGAACTTGCTGAAAGTACTAACATATATTTTAGACTGAGTGAAGAACAAAATGAACTGATGGAAAGAAGATGTCTTATTAGCACATAAAATTTATCCAATATCCCATTAGTGAGCTTTTCCATGGTATCACACATATGTAGAACAAATAAGTGGAATATTGAAACATTGAGCTTTTCCTTGGCATCACATATAGATGGAACAAATAAGTGGAGTATCGAAGCAAATCGATCAGGAAGAAGTGAATACCCTAAAGTCATCAATGACACCAGAATATGGCCATATATTATAGCGTAATTATCAAAAAACCAAGATGTTATGAATTGCTCTTGACGAATGGAAAAAAAACCAGAGCAAGAAAAGAAACGAAATAGTCATTTGCGTTTCAGGACCTCAACTATAAACAGTTTGCCATCTCGGCATAAAATAGATCCTCTGATGATTTCACGTTTAATGTACTATTGCGCAAGTCATTGCTAGATTTAAAGAATGACTATTTAGAGTAAGAATTCTCCATAAATTTCTGCGTCATATATGCAATGTATTACAATAAAAATGCATACCCGATTATGACATTTATAACGAGATAAGCATTTATATGGGAATGCGTATAATAATTTTATATAGAAATTTTATATTGAAAATCATACTAACCCAATTATATGTCAATCAGTCGTTTGCATGTTCCTTGCAGAACTTAACCTCCGTAACAGCCCTACTAACGGTCTGTCGGTTGTAAACAAGGTGCCCAGCTGCTAATGCATCAATTTGCAGATTATCATCGATGTCTTGCAGCCATCTTGTCCTTTGTCTTCCTCTCTTTTTTCCCTTTATGTACCCTTGCAAGAAGATCGTCTCTAAAATCTAATCAAGTTTAATGTGTCCACAATATTTAAGTTTTCTCTTGTTAATCCTCTTTCGAAGCCAATCTTCTTCAATATTACGTTCTTGTAGTATTGATATATGTGCTTTTTATGTCCATGCTTTGTGAAGAGTTCTTCTGTAGCATTTACATTCAAAGCCGATCATGTGTTTCTTAACTGTTTTGTTAAATGTCCAGGTCTCACAAGCATATGTTGCGATGGGAAAGATGCATGTCCTTAAGAATCTTATTTTTATAGTTTTGGTTATTACTCGCCACAGCTTCTTTAGTTCTTTTAGTTTTTGAAGAGCGATAGATGTCGTCATTTTAATTTCCCTCATGGTATCTCCATTATTAATTAGTAATGATTCAAAATAATCATAACTCTCCACCTCATCCAATTTTCCTTCATTGATTTATATTTCAGCTGCCTTATTTTTTTGTTAGTTGTAATCAGTTCAGTTTTCTTCGCATGAAGATAGGGATTCTGCTTTTCACTATTCTTACTGACATACTTAATTTTTACATTCCTTTTTGTGTTGTGAAAAATAACATTGTGTCATCAGCATATCTAATCTATGACATTTCTTAATCTCCAATTGTCATGGTATAATATTATTCTTTGTTTACATTTTCTCTAAATTCCTCATTATATTTTCAGTATATAAGTTAAATAAGTAAGATGGCAGTATGCACCATGATGGACCCCTTGTTTTATGTTAAACCAAGTTGTTGTGTCACCATTTATTCTCACTGTTGTAAGTTGGTCTAGATTCAGTAGTGATTGTGATTGTATCAAATATGTTGGAAATCCCATTTTCCATTATTTCCCAACGTTTCTGGTCTTATACACAAGCAAATACCTTTGAATAGTCTATAAATGGTAAATATAGATTCACATTAAATTCTCTGCATTTCTCTATGTTTCATCTATATTGAATATATTTCTTTGCCTCTCTCAAACCAGCTAGGATCATATTGACTATTCTGTTTTCTTACGAAGTCATTATGATTTTTATTAGAATTTTACTGGCATAAATACTCAGGGAACGGTTTTGTAATGCGTGTATAATTTCGCGGTACTTTTTTTGCAGCGGCGTAAATACAGTTCTTTTCCATTTTGTTGCCCAAATACCTGAATGCCATATCTCTTTGTAGATACTGTATGATAGATTTTAGCACATTCCTTTCCTCTTGCTTCAATACGTTCAACTGTTATCTTATCACATCCTGTTGATTTACTAGTTCTTTATTGTCCATAAAACTTCTTCAATTGTCGGTTCGGTTCTTTCTCTTCCAATAATAATTCACACTTTTGCTTTATGATTTCAAAGTCAGTTCTTTCATACATTCCTCTGCAATATTCCTCCCATCTTTCTAGAATTTCCCCATCTCGTCACAATTTACGTAAAGCTTAGATTGGACCTTTTCCGTAAATGTCTTCTTTTCTTTAAATAGTTCACTATCACTTTCACAGTTATACGTACAAAGTATTAAACTGAATTTTAGTAATTGGACTGTTAATAATATTTTTGATAGGAATCAAACAAGGAAGGAAATAGATTTGATTATGTTGATAACAGCATAAACCAATGCTCCACTGTTGAAGAATCTTATTGCTTCCTTCTGTATGTGTAATTTGTTGATACAATAAGTGTAACCATGAATCAACACCTGCCTTTTAAAATATCACATAATAGATAACAAATTAGAAATATAAACTATATAAAATATTCATACACTGGTAACAGGAAGATAGACTGGGAAATAGTCGAAGAGAAACTTCGGCAAGAGCAAATGCAGAATAACTATAAGCTAGACAAAAGAGACAAGCAGAGAATAACTATAAGCTAGACAAAAGAGACAAGCAGGGAATAACTATAAGCTAGACTAAAAAGACAAGCAGGGAATAACTATAAACTAGACAAAAGAGACAAGCAAGGAATAACTATAAGCTAGACTAAAAAGACAAGCAGGGAATAACTATATGCTAGAATAAAAAGACAAACAGGGAATAACTATAAGCTAGAATAAAAAGACAAGCAGGGAATAACTATAAGCTAGACTAAAAAGACAAGCAGGGAATAACTATAAACTAGACAAAAGAGACAAGCAGGGAATAACTATAAGCTAGACAAAAGAGACAAGCAGGGAATAACTATAACCTAGAGTAAAAAAGAGAAGAGCAGATAATAACTATAAGTTAGGCAAAAAGACAGGGAGAGAAGTATACAAATAAACAGGCTGTCAGAATGACAAAGACAGACAGACAGATAGATAGATAGATAGATAGATAGATAGATAGATAGATAAATAGATAGATAGATAGATAGATAGATAGATAGATAGATAGATAGATAGATAGATAGATAGATAGATAGATAGATAGATATAGATATATAGATAGATAGATAGATAGATTGATAGATACATACATACATAAATACATACATACATACATAAATACATACATACACACATACATACATAAATACATACATACATACATACACACATACATACATACATACATAAATACATACATCATACATACATACATACATACATAAATAAATACATACATACACACATACATACATACATACATACATACTACATACATACATACATGCATGCCTACATACATATATATATACAAACAGTCATGTGTCCATACTTACATACATACATACACACATACAATGATACATATATACATATACTTACTGAACTTATAGCCTTAACAAGAACTGGACAGAAAAAACCTTGAACTGAATCGTGACTGGAGTTTGGTCCTGCGCCCTGAGCAGAGTTGGTATAATTACCGTTGAACATATCAAACATTCTCGCTTCAGTCTCGGTAATCCCTGAACAAGAAAGTGTAAACCTGCTTTGATGCGCTGTTAATTAGATTTTTAAAGTAAGAAGTAACACAACTTACGCTCAGGAAAGTCACAGAGGACACATTGCACATGCTTGGTTTTTAGAAATACAAAGTACCTGTGAGTGAGCAAACAATAAGTTAATCGGAGAAAATTCCAAGGATTATGACAGCAGGAACAGATGTCTAGTCTGTCGTAACTTTGATCTATTACTTTATGGGTAGCATTGGTAAAAAATAACCTAGTATGTTTCCATTATAAAGTAATAAAAAACATTAATTCAATTTCACTGAAAATCAGAAGAGGAGATAGAAATGTCAACATAAAACTTCTGTTACTTCTAAGTTAATGTTCGAGCCTTTTAACAAAACAAAAATGTTAATTTATTTATTAAGACGTTTTATCAAAATTTAAGGTAAAAAAAAGAAAACATTGTTTATTTGGCTTTCTTTTGTTTTCTACTTCTGGTTTATCTCTTGTCACATTGCAACAGGAGTTAGCTGGCAGAGACTCTTTCCAGTTTCATTGGTAACTTTTATTTCTATATTGGAATATCTTCCTGTAACTACTTCCACGTTCATCATTCACTGCGACCTAATTCTGAGGCAAAAATTCGGGTTAGGAATCCAGGACCTGGTTCTTGCATGACCTTTTGCAAAGTAAGTGTTGGTATCTTGTCGGAAGTTCATTATCCTCCACAACATATTTATCAACTCTGTCATCTCAGAAGAAAATTGTGAATAACTAATAAGAGGGCTTCCAAATCTTAACCCTGAAGAGCTGAATGAATATTTTTGGTCTTAGTCTTTCTTCATCAAATACGACAGAGGTTTTTATGTAGCTTTGTTTCTTCATATATATATATATATATATATATATAATTATGAATCCGTAATTTCTATACGAAATGCACTAACTACGAGCATGGAGAGCAAAGAAATGATGTACGGTAACCGATATGTAACTTCCCATCGTCTTACACGGCTCAGATTACCTGAAATTGTCAATAAAATCAGAAGTCGGTTGAAATCCCCATTCCTTCCTCAAATGTCGCCGAATATGTAAGTTAGAGGCATATATCAGCCACAAGTCCCTTGATTAATTTCACGTTACATTTCTAGGAGATTCAGTGTCCCAAAAACATTTCTATAGGTAACTAGATGGAATTTTAAGTACTACTGCCGACCTGTAAATTATGATATTTCTGATATGATTATTTTAGTTACTCATATTTCTGTGCAAAATTAAGATCTTATTTGTTGGAATAGTAGCTTTCTAGTGTTAACTCTTTCAGTCTAAAACAACAATGCCAATACAATACAGTGCTGGTAAATATTGCACAGTTTCACGAATCATCATCATCATCATGTGCCGTGCCGACTGGCGTTGGCTATTATGCTTCTCCAGAGTACGCGATCCTTCACGCAGGCCATCAGCTCAGTTGGTGATCTCCTCTCACACCATCCCGTCAGACTGTCCACGAATCAATGTTCTGAAAATTGCATTGTATTTAATATGATATGTTTGACTGATTAGTTCATATTCTAATCTGATTATATTTGTACGACATCGGAATGATACATCTGTTTTTGATTGTTTTTCCTGTCTTAAAAATAATATAATTTTTAAGGTTTGAAAGTTCTCTATGGGCTCTTCATAAACTGTCAGTTTAATTATGTGGTGTTGACAACTGTTTGTGATACTATCAGCCTAATAATGTCTTTGTACAAATATATTTGTAGATTATTAGAGGAGGCTGATTTTTCTTTAGTCAAAGGGAAATAATCAAGTTTAAAATTTGGTTTGGTAATTATACAATATCTTTAATTTCATAAGAAAGAATTGGTCTTAAATAAAGTCTATTTTTAGAACACTCGGACGGTGTTTTGACCGGGAAAAGTTGGACTTGTCACGGGATTTTGTTGATTTAGTGGAACATTTTTGGGGGTTCTAAATGTCTGAGACATCGTCAGTTTTATATCGACAGAACGATCGAGAGGGTGGTTTGAATTTTTGTCACGTTAATTAGTAGTACTGTTGTTATTTAGTTATTAAGTAAGGCGCATTTCATGAGCATTACTGTGTGTTTTATTGTATTTCTTTTACTAACTTACCAACTGAACATTACGTGGCAGACTAATGGAAATGTCGCCACCTTTTTTAACCCCGTCGAGCGTGTAAAGTAAACCAACAATTACAGTGTGATTTCTCTTAATAAATATGGCGAGAACCGACAATGACTCCCATGTTAGATGTGACACTTGCAAATCTGAATTTTCAATTTCGCACGGTGGCAGATCGGATATCACAAAACATCTGAAGAGTGATCGACATAAGGTAGCTGTGTTAGCAGCATTATCCGCCCGTTCCGTGACAAACTTTTTCCTACCAGCAACGTTTGGGAGCATGGAAGCCAAGTTAGCAGCTGCAGAAGGCAGATTTGCATATCACACCTTATGTCACAATCACAGTTTTCTCACAGTGACTTGCACCAACAAACTAAATCAACATTTGTTTGAGCTGAAGTTTATGTGTGATCGCGCAAAATGTGTGGCCATAATAACTAACGCCTTTTTTCAATTTTTCTTTGATCAACTTCAAGGACAAATTGAAGAATGCAAAATGCGTGACAATAATGACAGATCCCTGACATCACAAAGCCGTTCCCACTCCTTGTGAGATATTCTGTGCCGTCACTGGGTGTCAAAGTTAATTTATTACATCTGCAGTCAATCTTTAATGAAACATGAGACATAAATTGTGAGTTTCTACTTAACGACTCTGTGTTGACAATGCTAACACAAATTCCCATGGTGTTCAATGAAAAGAATAAAATAATGTATTTGTGAAATTAAAATCTTTGATTGGAGGTAAGCTTGTGAGGATTGGTTGCTCAACTCACATTGTCCACAGCGCAATGGAAACGGCAGCCGATTTCCTTCCTGTTGATGTTGAAACTGTTGTTAAAATATATTCCTACTTTTATATTTACGCTGTTCGTGTGGAAGAACTGAAGGAATTCTGTGACTCTGCATTGTTTGAGTACCAGCGGATTCTAGGATACGGAAAAACAAGAAGGCTGTAACTAACGCCAGCAGGGGAGAGAATCATTAAGCTCTTTTCTGCGTTGAAACTCTCATTTTTTGTCTCAACAGATGTGCCCTACGGTAATGCGAACTTTCTTAGACAATCCAATTGCTGAGCTGTGGCTCTTCTGTGTTCACAATATTTCTGCCATTGTTTATGCTGCTGTCCTAAAAATTCAGGAACAAACATTTTCAGCTCTGGAAGTGTTGTCTGCAGTTGACGATCTCCTGCAACACTACATCGACAGGAGAAGAATCAGCTTTGTTCCACAGAAGGTGAACATCCAGATTCGCAGTCTAGAAAACGAGGATCTTGTCAGAAAAACAGGTACCATGAACAGTATCATCAATTTTCATGACAACTACAGAAAAGATAGAACCAATGTCAATATTTGAGTGGCTTAAGATGGGTGACCTTAAGACAAATGTTCAAACAAGCATCAACCTGTTTTATTCAGAATTTCCAGATCTTGATATAAATGACAACGAACTGCTTAATGAAATCAGCAATGTTTCTAGATTTTGCTTCAGCAGATAAAACTTCAGACTGGAACTCCAAACAAGCAAAAACTGATATCCGATGGGTGGAAGTGTTTTCCCACTTTCAAGCTAACTCTGTTGCGTGTGTTGAGTCATAAAAATATCGAATTTATTTTCTTCCTCTCTCGGACTACCTGAAAAAAAAAATCTTCTCATACATGAATACGATATGGACAAGCCAGAAAACGCAACCTAGCGTTCAAATATTGAAAGCGATTCATTCATTCATGCATTTGCGTGTCCCTCGGGGAACTTTGCCTCCCTAACAGCACTTCTGTAGGCCTCTCGGTTCTGAGCAAGATGACCTGCTGCTGATGCATCCATTTGCAGATCATCAACGATGATAGCTATGCTTATGGTTAAATGTTGCTTTGAGGGCGCAGGAAACCCAGGCCAGAAACTTCACGACACGCTCATGCAGCGCACAGATCTACTAAGAAAAATACATTCCTCACAGAAATATTGCGCCGCAACTTCAGAGGAGCTAGTACCAAGTACATCATCTGCTGCACAGCAGCTGTAATGTCTACTAATTACTGTTAATGTCACAATAACATAAGGCTTCTTTATGTTTAGCTTTTTATTTTTTTTATGTGAGCTGTAATAGAAAACACTAGCTATGGACGTACAAATTACTGAAACGAGCACGGAATTGTTGACGACTTCCTACAGTTTCAGTTTGGCATAGGCATTAAAGGTTAAATAGCAATATTTATGGGGGAGGATGTGGGTTGTCCCGCTTTGTTTTGCGAAAATTATGTTCAACTTATCATTAGATAAACAGCAACATGTTATAATACTCAAATAACTCACAAATTGTATTGGCTATTAAGTAAAAAGAACAAGATTAACTCCAGTAATACAAAGTGATATCTTTGATTAAAAATTATTTACTCTTGGAACAGCAACCGCGTATTCATTCTAAACACAAGTGCACTTTAATCAAAATCAATCTGACAACATTTCAGGATTTACGGATGTTATAGATGACACATGTTTCCGTAACAATATTGTATATATTTACATTAATCAATGGATTATGTTTTATTTTAAACCATGATAATAATCAACGTTATTGTTGGAGGTTATTTGGGTTTTACAAATACTGTTTTCTTTCTGTATATGTAATTATAACAGTAAAATAATTACATATATGCATGTCTACCGACTAGTATTACTAAATGCTATTAAAGTTATTAATAGTAAAGTGAAGTTACTGGTACAATCTTGCTATGCCTGAATATGTTATGCAATGTTCAGGCTAAATATAACCTTAGCACATTTACATAAATTTGACACAACAGCAGAATCAGACAAATGCCTTTTATACACATGGGTTTATTACATGGAAAATGTTAGTGTACGATATATGGACAACATCAAGAGATGTACTATCAGCCTTTCAGGCAGCTTCTACAATAGATTTTATGCATGTAATTTTCATGGGAAGTTTATGTGAACTTACTCAGTTTAAAACAAGTAAAAACTCAACCTAGCTGAACAGAGCTTAAATAAAACGTAAAGACATAACTTATATTCAAACAAAACTTTTTTGTTTAATAAAAGAAAAACATTAGGAAGAAATTAACATATATACTTGGCAAGACATACAGAATAATGCGAAATTAGGCTGGTGGGAAAAGTGTGTACAGAAAATAAACAAGCACAGTTCAAGGACGAGAATAGGTCAAGTGCACAGTCAAGAACAAGTAGGTCCCTTCTTAAGACAATGTGTCACCAAGGTTATTCAGCTAAGTCGCTGTCAGACATGTAATTATAAGTTTAATGTTATATATCTTTAATTGATTCGTTCGTGTTTTAGATTTTGCTATCCTCAGAATCGATCGAGAGATACTAATTTTTTTTTTTTGCCACCTGAAATTCATAAAAGAGGCAGACCGCGTGAAACTCTGAAGAGGATATTATTAAGAGAGGCCAAATTAACAGGCATAACATCCTTTGCTGAGGTTGAAAGACTCACCGAAGACAGGAAAAATTGGCGAACTACTTTGTGAGCCCTATGTGACGTTTAACGGCACGGGAAGGATATAAGATAAGATAAGAAATTTATATCACTTCACCTTGCTTCCTCTGTCTGTGCTCAAAATTGATTTTATGTGGCAGATATTAAAGTATAAATATGACATATTACTCCTGGAATATGTGTCCTACCATTTATCTGCTAAGCTGTTTTATTTTCTCTGTCATTCACAGTTACCCTCAGTTACTTTCTTGTCTTTCTACATCACAGTCCTTAACTTTATATCTGAAATAAATAATTATCAGTCCTAGAATAAAACTTATCTTACTTTCAGCGGTGACCTGTCCTACCAGGACACATAATAGTAGATTCTTCAGAAACCACATCCTTCCAAACATCACGAGAGATGTCGCAGAACTTGTGCTGATGAAATGAGCTGCTCTTTATAAATGTATACTTGTATTTGGTATTGTATTAAAAAATATAAAGTTTTATAGTGGAGATCAATGGAACGTTTTATCTAGAAAATTACCACTGCTGGTTTGAAAGGCTCTTACTGTTATTCTATGTGCCAAATGAATCCGAAATGAGATATTGCGTTTCATCCAAGCTTTCTCATTTGTGACGCCTGGTTTCAAAGCGGATGTTTAGCTACAGGAGTGGAGTTTTATTGGGATGGAGTAGGCTTAACTAGAATAGGTTCACAAGTTGCATCATTTACTATATGAGTTGTTAGGAATTAGCTAGCTAGGCAGTAAAGTTTATTCAATGGTTAGTTAGTTAGTTAGTTAATTAGTTAGTTAATTAGCTATTTAGTTAGTTATTTAGTTAGTTAGTTATTTAGTTAGATAGTTAGTTAGTTAGTTATTTAGTTAGTAAGTTAGTTAGTTAGTTTAGTTAATTAGTTAATTAGTTAGTTAGTTAGTTAGTTATTTAGTTAGTTAGTTAGTTAGTTAGTTAGTGATTTAGTTAGTTAGTTAATTAGTTATTTAGTTAGTTAGTTAGTTAGTTAGTTAGTTATTTAGTTAGTTAGTTAGTTAGTTAGTTAGTTATAAGTTAGTTAGTTAGTTTAGTTGGTTAGTTAGTTTGTTAGTTAGTTAGTTATTTAGTTAGTGAGTTAGTTAGTTAGTTAGTTAGTTAGTTAGTTAGTTAATAAGTTAGTTAGTTAGTTTAGTTGTTTAGTTGGTTAGTTTGTTATTTAGTTAGTTAGTTAGTTAGTTAGTTAGTTAGTTAGTTAGTTAGTTAGTTAATAAGTTAGTTAGTTAGTTAGTTAGTTAGTTAATAAGTTAGTTTAGTTGGTTAGTTAGTTAGTTAGTTAGTTAGTTAGTTAATAAGTTAGTTAGTTTAGTTGGTTAGTTAGTTAGTTAGTTAGTTAGTTAGTTATTTAGTTAGTTAGTTAGTTAGTTAGTTAGTTAGTTAGTTAGTCAGTTAGTTAGTTAGTTAGTTAGTTAGTTAGTTAGTTAATAAGTTAGTTAGTTTAGTTAGTTAGTTAGTTAGTTAGTTAGTTAGTTAATAAGTTAGTTAGTTTAGTTGGTTAGTTAGTTAGTTAGTTAGTTAGTTAATAAGTTAGTTAGTTTAGTTGGTTAGTTAGTTAGTTAGTTAGTTAGTTAGTTAGTTAGTTAGTTTTAATAAGTTAGTTAGTTTAGTTGGTTAGTTAGTTAGTTAGTTAGTTAGTTAGTTAGTTAGTTAGTTAGTTAGTAGTTAGTTAGTTAGTTAATAAGTTAGTTAGTTTAGTTGGTTAGTTAGTTAGTTAGTTAGTTAATAAGTTAGTTAGTTTAGTTAGTTAGTTAGTTAGTTAGTTAGTTAGTTAGTTAGTTAGTTAGTTAGTTAGTCATGGAATCCTGGTCGGCAATTTCACGTCAGGGTCGTCATATGTGAGAGTTGAAGGAAAACATTTTATAGTATGTTTAGAAACAGCGGTTTGTTTATTCAGGGGTCTTGTTTAGTTGTCAAGACGTCGATGAAGCCCACCTCCACCAGAAGATTTGGGCTCCTCTAGCTCCCTGGCTACGTGCAGTGCAGTTGATCTTGAACCTGTATGTTGTGACAACCATACCTCTACCTGCAGGGCGGACTCGTGAGACTGATCTCAACCTGTATGCTGGGAAGAACCAGAAGCACTTGTTACATCGTGTATCATCACTCTCAACGCAGACTAGGAGAGCTATCATTATTATAAACTTAGTATCCCGTTCCATTTAATTTCCAGTTGCAGGACATCCAAATTATTATTGACATTTTTGCCATAGAACATTAAAGTTGTGAACAACATTTTATTTTTGCATAGAAAAGTTGGTATCATCAGCTCCCCGGATGTCCCCCCTTGCTCATGAATCATAGAACAGTGCCAGTTTTGTGTTTGGACATTGAAAATTGAGGGACATTGTTAGTTCATCTGAGTGATTTAAGTTCGTCATTTTACAGTATAGGAGTGAACATTTTCGTTTCTGAGAATTGACAGTCGCTGGATGTTCTCCTTGCCAGAAAATGGATTATGGACAATTAGATTGATACTATTATGTGTGGACATTTTGCTTCAAGCTTGCAGATTTGTTTATTTTTTTCTTGCGGGAATAGTTTAATTTCTAGTAATGTAGTTCACATATTTTGCATTGTATTTGATACTGCATTGCATTGTAGTTTACACATTGTATTTTTTACACTGAGATTGGATTGCATTGTTGCTTACATCAAGTTATTTCTGGTACAGTACAAACTATTGGTTGCTCCGGGTGAAGACGCACGATGGCTTCAGCTGTATCCACGTCCGATTTGCTGGGATTATTACAGAGTTCCCTGTTCCAAGTCAGCAGTGACATGAAGTTCAACCAGATAATGTCGGCTTTAGAGAGATTCGACGGGGACCAACCAAAGTTAAAGCAGTGGCTGGAGGAGCTTATTAAGCTCATGCAGGTTAGAGATGCTGATTTGCCAGCCAACAAGAATTTGTTAAGCAGCGCATTCATCAACCTGAATCCTGGGAGGAGTTTGTGTCTGTTCTTTTGGCACGGTATGATGTGTTACAGACCCCACCCCCCAGGAGGCGTGGCATATGTTGGCCTCCATTCGTCAGATTCCGAAGCACTGACTGACCGAATCAGCGAGGCAGCCAAAGTTGCGTACTTAGCAGCGGAACTGGTATATCTGCTGGCCCAGAGGCAACTAATGCAGACCTTCATAGACGCATTGCTTCCAAGAGAAATTACGTTATTACGAGACAAGGCCGATACATCTGTAAAAGCTATTGCTCGAGCGTTAGAAGAAAGAAAGCTTATTAAGTCGTTGAACCTTAGTTGTAGTTCCCAGCCCAGGAGTGAGTGGCCAAGACCTATTCCTCGGAGAATGCAGCTGGTTGCTCAACATGAGAGATCAACAGTCCCTGCACTTCCCAGAGAAGAGGGCATGGTTGACCAACAGAGGCCCAACATAAGATTCAGGAGACCTATACGAACACAACCACTTGAAAACAGGTCTTGTATAATTGTGGTATCTTGTGTTAAAAATTGTAGACAGAGACCTAGAAATACTCAGTCATATTGAAACTGACATTTTGACGCACTGTGAGCTCGGGTGTGTCCGACAGAGATTTGACACCATCTAAGTCTGTCAAATAATCCATTTCGTTTTAGCATGCTTCACCACTTCTCTCGGTGGCTGCAAATCACCCTACATCGATTTATGCCCTTATTTCTATTGGCTCTTGTGGAGTTAGAACATTATTAGACACATGAGCTAGTGTCTGTCTACTTAATGATTTTGTGTTCAGACCCTTACTATCTACTCCTAAACTCCTGGCCACTAGAATTACTCTGCAGACTGTTACTGCAGCTCCCATGAAAGTAACAGGCAGAGTTTACTTAATCATTTATGTTGCTGGAGTCACTGTTTCTCATTGCTTCATTTTGGGCGTGATTTTATGTTTCAGTCTGGTGCTGTCATAGATTACAAATCTAACACTTTCAACATTCACAACAAGAAAATTTGCATTAGAGCTTGATGCTCACATTGCATCTAATGTTCGTGTTCAGCGTTCTTCTCTTCTTTCTCCTCGTTCTGTCAATCTTATTTTTCTTCAACTGAAAGCCCAACCATATTTCCCCTTTGGAAGTTCTTATATGGTTCAGGGTATTAAGACACATTTTTTATTGTCACAACCGGACATAAAGCTGGTGGACTCACTTTTTTTTAGTTTCACACTCGTCGCTCACTCGTTATGACAGCCATCAATCATTCTAGTAAATACATAACGCTGAAACGCGGAAGCGGTTTAGGCAAATTGACTACATTCACAGAGACAATGGACTCTGTTGATAAAGATTCTAGTACTGTAGAGTCAACAACTTAAGGTCGTTCGGAGGTTATCGTTCGACAGGTTCAGTGTCCTGATGTGCACAAGGACAATATTTCCAGTTTATTGAAACAGCATAAGGATGTCTTTGCCTTGATTGATTCCGAGATTTCTCACACCTCGACAGTTCAGATGGAGATTGTAACAGGCCATCAACCGCTAATCTACAAGGAACCATATCGTACTCCTTTGGCGAGTAGAGAGGTGATCGAGTGTGTATGTTGTCTCTACATCTTCTGCTAACTTTCTCTACATTGCCGTCACTATAGCTCATGCCGGACTTACCAATTCTGTCCACTAAAAACCTACGGACTCTCACAGCTATCTCTTGTACTCTTCCTCCCAGCCCAACTCGTGTACGGACTATATTTCCTTCTCCCATCTTCTTAGGTTGCGACGTTTGTGTACTGAGGATTGGCGATTTCCATGATCAAGCTCACAGGATGTTAGATTTATTCCGCCAGCGCCGTTATCCAGAACATGTTCTTCTTGTCGTCTTGGAACCGAATCAGTCATATATCCCGGCAACAGGCCCTCACTCCTAAATCGCCCGGTAGCTCGGACAGAGTCAAACTGGTACTCAAGCATCATCCCCATAATTTGGCAGTTAAGAACATACTGTTTCGCTATCTCCATCTCCTCCAGACCGAGCCTGATACATGTGAACTCTACAGACTGGACAAAAACCTCAGGGACATATTAGTTAGAAATCACCTTAAGACGTAGGACTTTTTTAATGGTACCAGATGATACAGACGTCGTAGATGCAACACTTGCCCGTTTGTTATCGAGGCTATTCTGATCTACTTCCCTAAGTCCACGTTATGAGTTCATGAGGGCTTCATCTGCACTTCATGCAATGTCATTTATATAATTGTGTGCAAATGTTACGATATGAAGTATATAGGGAAGACTGGTTTAAACTTAGGAGATCATAGTTATCATGAACATCTTGACGATATTTCTAAGAGGGCATGGACCCCTGTGGCAGAACACTTTTGCCAAAGAAAACACAGGGGAACATGTGACATCTCTGTCAATGAAAAAGTGATGGGGAAAGAAATAATTGAATTGGTTTATCAGAAAGGAGAAAGATTAATTGAAATATGTCTAACAGAGGGCATGGTCAATGGAGGCACAATATTTCCACACATAGAGATACATAAAGCAACGTTGATATCTCCAGATGATAGAACTAGAAACCAGATAGATAATTTTTGTATTAGAAACCAATACAGAACATCTCTGATAGATGTAAAGCCATATAGGGGTGCAGATGTCAACAGTGACCACAAACGGTGTATAGGGAAAATAAAACTTAAACTGAAAAGCCAACACAAGAAATCAATACACAGAAAGATAAACAGCCACAGCCTACAAGAAGAGAATACTAACAGTAATTTCAATCAGGAACTTGCCAATCATTTCACAACACCGAGTGAAGTAGAGGAGATAGGTATAGATGAATTATGGAATTCTTACATCACAGCCATAATCACAACAGCAAAAGCATGGATATCAGAAACCACATGAAAGTATATACATGAAAGACGAGCAGCCAAATAAGACATATTGAATGTAAAGACAGACTTTGGAAAAGATCTGGCTAAAACAACATATAAAGAAATAGACAAGAAAGTAAAGTTCAGCTAGAAGGGATAAATGAGAATACATAGACTATATGGCGAAAGAGGCAGAGAAAACAGCAAAAGCAGGAGACAGCAAAACTTTATATAACATACAAAAGATGGTACTATTACATCTAAAGAAAGACCAATCCTTAGCAAAATTGGACCCCTATTAATATCAAATAATGATCAAAAGCAAAGACAGGCTGAACACTTCATAGAAATACTCAGTCGAGCACATCAAAAAGAATTGATGAACCTTGAAACTGACTTACCAGCCTTACAACTAAATGTCAACTTGGATGAAATTAAATTGCATGAAATTGAAACAGCAGTGAATTTAATGGCTTACAACAAAGCTGAAGATGGAGATGAAATAACAGCCGAAATGCTAAAATCTGTCAATAGTGACAACATGAGACAACTACAGAGAATGTTTAATAAGATTTGGAAAGAAGAAAAGGTCCCTTCTAAATGGTAAAATGGAATCATTGTTAAAATACCAAAAAAAAGCAACCTTAGTGACTGTAACAATTGGAGAGGAGTAACCTTAATATCAGTTGTGTCAAAAGTATTTTGCAAGGTCATATTGAATAGACTTAAAGATATAGTGGATACTGCAATGAGAGAGGAACAAGCAGGATTTCGAAAAGGGATAAGCTGTCTCAACCATATCTTTACTCCAAGAATAATACTTTAAGAACATATTGAAAAGCAGAAACCACTAATAATGAACTTCATAGAGTTTAACAAGGCATTTGATAGCATACACAGAGATTCATTGTGGAAAATTTTAAACCTATATGGAATACCATCTAAAATTGTCAACAGTATAAAGGACTTCTACAATGGATATGTTTGTGCAGTCAAGACACAAGAAGAAGGGATGAGTGAATGGTTCCAGATTGAAACAGGCGTGAAACAAGGATGTATACAGTCTCCTTTGCTTTTTGGAATTACAATAGACTTCATAATGAACAAAGTACTGCACAGGTAACACAGATATTGACTGGGTACATGGGACCCAGCTAGAATATCTTGATTTTGCTGATGACATAACTCTTATTAGTAACAATGTGAATTACATGCAAGAAAAAAACAGATAGCCTGTCTTCACTGGCCAGCACAATAGGACTTGAAATTAACAAGGACAAAATAAAAATAATGAAAACTCCCATTAATCAAAATGCAAAAATTCACATAGAAGGGAAAGATATATGAAGAAGTCAATCAATCTGCATACCTTGGCAGCTACATAGACCAGGATGGTGACACCAGAAAGGAAGTTAGAATCAGAACTGCAAAAACAGCATAGATCTTCAAGAATCTTGAGAACATCTCTCTCTCTCTTTCTCTCTCTCTCTCTCTCTCTCTCTGTGTGGACCTTAAGTGCGCAAGGCACATGGGGCTTCTGCAAGGGTTTTCCACAAATGCCTGTCCTTTGCCTTTTTTCTGCTCTTGCCCAGGTGAGCCCTCTATTGCTCAACATCCTCTCTGTTGTTCTTCTCCATGTCTCTTTTGGTCTACCCTTACTTCTGTTCCCCTATGGTGTCCATCTTAGTGCTGTTCTAGAACAGCGCTTTATTTTCCAGACTGGCTGTCTCCACCCAGCTGGAATTAACAATGTCTTCAGCTTTCTGTAACTTCTTTATTTTTCCACTGGCCATTTTTTAAATTCTATTTTCTTTCTCCATGCTACCCCTCCCTACCACCACCCTATTTTCTTCTCCGCCAACATATTGGTGTCTTTAGGGTCTTGTACTATTTACCAATTTCACATTTTCTCCATGCAGGTGTTTATATTCTTCATTCACTATCTCCTGGCGTCCCCTTTTCCCTCCCCCCGACACCTCTAGCGGCCATCATGTTTCTATTGCCTTCCCTCACCCCTTTCTCCCACTTGTTCTCCTCCCCTCTCTCCACCTCTTCTTCATGATTGGCTCTATCGGGCATCTTTTGTTCAGAGGCAGCGTGGTCTTTCCTTCTCTCTTCTACTACACACTTTTCTGATCTGACTCGGAGGAAGACATTTCAGATAAGTTCTTGTCCTGTTTTGTATGTATTCTCGAATAAGGCTCACGCCGAAATATCGGATGTTGTATGTTTTTCATTTATACATTCTCATACTTTCTATTTGTTTTTTCTCACCTTACTCACTCCCTCCCTCACTTTGTAAAACTGCACCATACACCTCTATCTACCTTATTTATTTTAACCAGTTTTACTGCAGTCGCCATCCCTTTTATCTAGTTTTTTACCAGAGAGGGTTGCTGGCCCTATGCTGAACCCTCCTTAGTCGCCTTTTACGATCATACGTGGTAGGGTACAATGGTCCTATTCTTTGCAGATCCCGGGTACCACACCGGGGCTTGATAACATATGGCATTCAAAAGTTATACGCACACAAACCAAGTTAAGACTATTCAATTCAAATGTAATGTCCACACTCATTTAAGCATGCGAAAGCTGGAAAACAACTAAAGAAATAGACAAGAAATTAGGCTCTTTTGAAAACAAATGCATAAGGAAAATACTCGACGTCAAGTGGAACGAATCCAAGAACAGTGCAGAGGTAAGACAGAACAACAAACAGTCTCATGAGTGATCAGGAAAAGGAGATGGACATATGTTGGTCACGTGATGAGAAGAAAGTCAGAGAATCCCAAAACAAAATGGAACACAACAGGCCAAAGGAAAAGAGACAGACCTCGTGAAACTCTGAAGAGGAGATTGTTAAGGGAGGCCAAATTAATAGGCATAAAATCCCTTGATGAGATTGAAAGACTCGTCGAAGACAGGAAAAAGTGGCGAACTACTTTGCGAGCCCTATGTGACGTTTAACAAAACGAAAGGATATAAGACATAAGGTAAGTTGTTGTATAGTACTAGTAATAATAAAGTAGTATTAGTATAATAGTAGTAGTAGTAATAGTAGTATTAACAGCAGCCGTAATAGTACAGAGGGAAATGTAACCGTTTCATGTTTCTTTTTACAGGCCCGTATGTTTCATGAATGGTGTACTAATCTCTCATCCCGATAGTCGGTGGTTCTTAGTATGGCTGGAAGCACCTAAGTCACTGAGATATACAGAAGCAGCAGCAGCAGTAGTAATAACAGCAGCAGTAGCAGTAGTACTAGTAGCATGAGCAGTATTAGTAGTAGTAGCAGCAGCAGCAACAGTAGTAGTAGTAGTAGTAGTAATAGTAGTAGTAGTAGTGGTAGTAGTTGAAATAAATGATGGCCATTAACATCATGTCCACTAGGTGTCTCTATGTCATGACAGAAACATCTTTATCTTGTACATGTGTTTTAGCAGAGAGAAAGAGAGAGAGAGAGAGAGAGTTTGAACGGTCACAGTCATTGTAGAGTAGAATATATGCACAAATATTTCATTATAAGATTTCAACAGACGCTTAAGATGCTGCAATGACAATGAGCATTTCTTACTACAGAGAATTGCATTGTGCTGAATATGATATTCTAGAATGTTCAGTTCATGATGTGATCTAGTTATACTGATATGGCATCATAATTGCCCTATTGATTACCTTTCCTGTCTTTTACGTTACATATGCGGCCAGGTGTTACCTTGTACAGCACTTTTATACTGGATTCTTCATAAACTGTCAGTCTGTAACAGAATCGCACATACAAAATGGTCTGGATGAGACAATAAAAGAGTATTTTCCCCTGTAGATTTCTATGTTTGGAAACGTATAGGCTTGTGCTGCAAATGAACGAGTGATGTAAAGTTGGCACGTATTGGGACACACTGTGAACGGAGTGGAAAAGACGCAGACAGCAGCAGACGTGAGAAGAAGAACGGGCAAGACCGGCAAGGAAAGAGGTCCTGAAAATATATAGCCATGCAAGGGTTAGTAATCAAATTGTACAGTTTAGGTTGTAATCTGTCTCTTTGTAAGGAAAATGTTAAAGTTGATTAAATTGTCCTTTTTAGGACAGTTCTCTTCCGTTTTTTCTTTAGGCAGAGTTGAGAGTAGATTGTCCCTCTGGATTAGGCTGTGAATTCAGATTGAGAAAGTATGCTGTGTTTTTCAGTTGTAAGAAGTTAGCAATGACCTTCAACATTTTGCCGTGAAAGAGTTCGTCCCAGGGCGATGTCAATCTCCCAGACACTTAATTCATATTCATGTAATTTACATCAGCCTCTTCATTCAACTTTCATTGGGCAGCACGCACCTACAAATGGAGTTTCACCAATTAATGTGGTCTCTTGTAACTGTTGGAACTATATGGTATTTGATCTATGTTATATCGCAACTAACGAGTTGATAGAAACTGTAACATATGCACTAAATGCTAATTCAACATCTAACATGCACACCATTACTGATAACTTCTTGGAGGCATGTGACAACTTTGGCCTTACGATGAACATCGGAAAACAGAAGTTGTATAGCAACCCGCCCCAACAAAAAATATACTGACCTGGAAATCGTGATAAATGGACACAAGCTAGAATCCGTAGAAAATTTCACTTATCTTGGCAGTACCCTTTCTAGGGCAGTCAATCTTCATGCTGAAATCAACAACAGAATAGCTAAAGCCAGCGCAGCATTTGGGAAGCTAGGAAAAAAAATGTATGGGAAAGAATAGGACTCAGCATTACCACCAAGTTAAAGGTCTATAAATATGTCGTTCTGACAACACTAATGTATGCAGCCACCAAGTTAAAGGTCTACAAATATGTCGTTCTGACAACACTAATGTATGCAGCCACCAAGATAAAGGTCTATAAATATGTCGTTCTGACAACACTAATGTATGCAGCCACCAAGATAAAGGTCTATAAATATGTCGTTCTGACAACACTAATGTATGCAGCCACCAAGTTAAAGGTCTATACATATGTCGTTCTGACAACACTAATGTATGCAGCCACCAAGTTAAAGGTCTATAAATATGTCGTTCTGACAACACTAATGTATGCAGCCACCAAGTTAAAGGTCTATAAATATGTCGTTCTGACAACACTAATGTATGCAGCCAAAACATGGACAGTTTACAGCAGACATGCAAGACAACTAAATAACTTCCATCTAGGCTGTCTCAGAAAAAATACTGAACATCAAATGGCAGCAAATAATACCTGATGCTAACGTCCTCACAAGAGCTAATATTACAAGCATCTACACAATGCTTCAAAAGGCACAAATTCGATGGACAAGGCACGTAGTCAGAATGAGTAACACTCGACTACCCAAACATCTCCTTTATGGGAAACCTCACTCAAAGTCTTCGGGATAGACATAAACTCCTGGGAGGCCAAAGCACAAGTCGGCCCATCATGGAGGGCTTTAATCACCCTGGGTGCTAAGAGATCAGAGCGCTCAAGAGTTTAAAGTGCCCAGCACAAACGCGCAATGCGAAAAGCCAAGGCAGCACAAGCACCCACAACTGAATCTGGACATAATATGTTTCGTGTGTGGCAAAACTTTTAGAGCTCGTACAGGGCTAGTTAGTCACGCACGGACACACCTCTCCTTACTTTGACTAAGATGAATCTGTGGTCATCATCGAAGGCGATGGACGAACAACAACAATTTGGTTATTGCTCTAGTTCATGTATGTATATAGTGTTTTTTATCCTGGGTTATTGTTGTTACATAGTGAATATCAGTGTAACGAAACTGAGAGGTAAGAAACCCAGATGGAATGCAAGTAAAATGGCGTTCATGCAGCATAATTATTGCATGTATGATGCAGACCTTGGTTCCCCCAGTTTGATACGCGGAATGTGCATGTATACTTGCTCAAAGGTTGAAACTATTTCAAGTCTAAAGATTTGCTGTTAGTAACTGTTTTCTATAACTAAAGAAATGTAAAGATCGTAATATAGCATTACTCGAGGGATAATTACAGTTGTCACACTGTCATGTGATCATGTATATATAACCAGTCAGATTTACAAACGAGCGCACCTATAGATAAATTTGATATGCTTAAATTAGCTAACATAAAAGTTTATAGATGTGTACTAATGGAGCTGGAGAGTGTTAGAAAATTTGCTACCGAAGATACACTTGGTAATTAAAGTTCGCCAATAAGTTTTGTCTGATAGGGGGAAAAATAAAGGAAAAGACAGCAAAGGGGAAAAGGCAAATAGGAAAAAAACGCTAAATAAATGTTTGGACTTTATAAATGTATCCGCAAAAACAGTAAAGATTATTTGTAACTTCAAAAAGGAAATGTTGGACATACTGTAAGAATAGATTTATCGTATAGCAAAAGTTTTAAAACAATGTAATTTAAAATGATAACTAGTTATAATTTCTATCTCCTACTGATTTTGAGAGAAAAGGTTAATGACAGACAAATATGTTCTTCTTCCTGTCCTATAGAAATGATCCAGAAACAATACACAGATTTATGATGTTAAATGAGTCTCACTTACCTGAATAAACATACTTACAGTGACTGGTAAACTGAAATGATCTAAGAACCATTGAAGAAATAAAATATTTTAACAAGTTTTGATAAACTATTTTGCGATTTACTAGGCTTGCCATCAAGAATGTTTAGAAGAATCAGCTGTAGAACATACAGCTTTGAGGATGAAGGGTTCCATGATCCTGGGGAGAAGGCTATGGCCAATGACTCAACCATAATTAAATGAATCTCAGATGAGATACTTTTAAAAATAGACGCTGTAGAGATGTCATGTTCTCCATAAGACAACTGGCAGAAATAAATCATCTGGAATTATCACATACTGCATATAATCTATGGAGATGAGGAGAAATTATTCCATACAATAGATACATATAAGCAGGGAAAATATTACAACATTATAGAGTTAGTACACATCTGATCAACTTGTGGAAATAACTACAGCCAGGCGGCCGAGTCATCTAGACGTCTACTTGTTCTTCAAAACCGACAAGACAAAGAAGGGGCTTAGTTAAAGTGTTCTCTGTGCGGACAGTATCAATAGATGTACAGGAAGCTGCTTAATCAAAGTGTACGATATATGGACAGCGTCAAGAGATGTACTATCAGCTTTTTAACCAACGTCTACGATGAAAGTAATATTAACAAATGTAATTTATGCAGATAATTTTCAGGTCAAGTTTATGTGAACGTACTCAGTTTAATATAGATAAAAACTCATCTCAGCTGAACAGAGCTTAAATAAAACAATGAAAACGTAAAGAGATAAGGCATGAATCATATTCAAACAAAACTTTTCTTTTTCAAATCAAAGGCATATGTTTGGAACACATTTAAAGAGATAATTAGTAAGACACAAAATAATAAGACATTAAACTAGTGGAAAAAGTACCTGTATACAGAAAATAAACAAGCAAACGATTAATTATTAAGCTCACAGCAATGATGTTTCCAGATTGAAACAGGCGTGAAACTAGGATTTATATTGTCTCCTTTACTTTTTGGGATTACAATAGACTTCATAATGAAAAATGCTGCACAGGTAACACAGGTATTGACTGGGTACATGGGACCCAACTAGAAGATCTTGATTTTGCTGATGACATAACTCTTATCAGTAATAATGTGAATTCCATGCAAGAAAAAACAGATAGCCTATCTTCACTGGCTAGCAAAATAGGACTTGAAATTAACAAGGACAAAACAAATAATGAAAATTCCCATCAATCAAAATGTAAAAATACACATAGAAGGGACAGATATTGAAGAAGTCAATCAATTTGCATACCTTGGCAGCTACATAGACCAGGATGGTGACACTAGACAGGAAGTTAGGATCAGAATTGCAAAAGCAGCATCAATCTTCAAGAATCTTGAGAACATATGGAATTCAAAAGTTATAAGCACAAAACCCAAGTTAAGACTATTCAATTCAAATGTAATATCCACCCTCATTTATGCATGTGAAAGCTGGAAAACAACTAAAGAAATAGAAAAGAAATTAGACTCTTTTGAAAACAAATGCCTAAGGAAAATACTCGGCATCAAGTGGAATGAATTCAAGAACAATGCAGAGATAAGACAGATGACTGAACAACAACCAGTCTCACGGGTGATCAGGAAAAGGAGATGGACATATGTTGGCCACTTGATGAGACGAAATGAGCAGAGAATCCCAAAACAAGCTATCAAGTGGAACACAACAGGCCGAAGAAAAAGGGGCAGACCGCGTTAAACTCTGAAGAGAACATTATTAAGAGAGGCCAAGTTAACAGGCATAAAATCCTTTGATGAGGTTGAAAGACTCGCCGAAGACAGGAAAAATTGGCGAACTACTTTGCGAGCCCTATGTGACGTCTAACGGCACGGGAAGGATATAAGATATAAGATAAGAATGATGAGAATATGTCAAGAGCATAGACATGAACAAGTACGTTCCTTCTTAAGACAATGTGTCACCAAGGTGATTCAGCTAAGCCGTAGTCAAACATGTAATTATAAGTTTAATGTTATCTGCCTTTCATTGATTCTTTCGTGTTTTAGATATTTCTGTCCACAGAATCAATTGAGTGATGCTCTTTTTTTTTGTTTCCTTTTCCCATCTGAAACTCACATCACTTTACCTTGTTTCCTTTGCCTGTGCTAAAAATTGATTTTGGTCTGCAAATATTAAAGTAGAAATACCACATTGTTCCTCAGGGAATATTTGTCCTACCATTTATTTGCAAACCTGCTTTATTTGCTATGCCATTCTCAGTTATCGTCAGTCACTTTCTCTGTCCTTCTACATTAATGCCCTTAACTTTACCTCTCATATAATTATCAGTCCTGGAATACCATTTATCCTACTTTTAGCGGTGATCTGACCTAGCAGGACACAGAATAGTATATTCTTCAGAAACCACATGTTTCCAAACATCAAGAGCGACTATGTAAAAATGGTTATGCAGGTGACATGAACTGTTCTTTATACTGTTATACTCTTGTGTTATCGTATTAAAACTATAACGTTATATAAAGCAAATCAATGAAACTTGTTGTCTATACAATTACTGCTGCTGAAATGAAAGGCGCATACTGCTATTCTACATGCCAGATGAATACGAAATGTAATATTGCGTTTCATCCACGTTTTCTAATTTGTGACGCCTGGTTTCAAAGCCGTGTTAAATGACTATGTTTTTATGGTCATTTCTGCTCATTATTTTTCATGTTATGCATTAAACACGTATTCATGAACAGCTAACAGATGGGCCGACCCTCACTAAAGTAGTGGTACGGATCTATTTGTGTACGTAAACATATGCAATACCCATTAGTGTTACAGTCCATTGCATCTACTGTACGACGTGTGTGTGTGTGTGTGTGATGGCGTGTTACATACCCACCTTCTGTAACAGAATAAACCTTCTGTAACAGAAACAAACAGCCATACGCAGTCTATCATCCTCCTTGCTGAGTTTAGACATTTATGGCCAATGACTCAACCATAATTAAATGAATCTCAGATGAGATACTTTTAAAAATAGACGCTGTAGAGATGTCATGTTCTCCATAAGACAACTGGCAGAAATAAATCATCTGGAATTATCACATACTGCATATAATCTATGGAGATGAGGAGAAATTATTCCATACAATAGATACATATAAGCAGGGAAAATATTACAACATTATAGAGTTAGTACACATCTGATCAACTTGTGGAAATAACTACAGTCTATCATCCTCCTTGCTGAGTTTAGACATTTATGGCCAATGACTCAACCATAATTAAATGAATCTCAGATGAGATACTTTTAAAAATAGACGCTGTAGAGATGTCATGTTCTCCATAAGACAACTGGCAGAAATAAATCATCTGGAATTATCACATACTGCATATAATCTATGGAGATGAGGAGAAATTATTCCATACAATAGATACATATAAGCAGGGAAAATATTACAACATTATAGAGTTAGTACACATCTGATCAACTTGTGGAAATAACTACAGCCAGGCGGCCGAGTCATCTAGACGTCTACTTGTTCTTCAAAACCGAAAGATGTATAATGAAGGAGACAAGACAAAGAAGGGGCTTAGTTAAAGTGTTCTCTGTGCGGACAGTATCAATAGATGTACAGGAAGCTGCTTAATCAAAGTGTACGATATATGGACAGCGTCAAGAGATGTACTATCAGCTTTTTAACCAACGTCTACGATGAAAGTAATATTAACAAATGTAATTTATGCAGATAATTTTCAGGTCAAGTTTATGTGAACGTACTCAGTTTAATATAGATAAAAACTCATCTCAGCTGAACAGAGCTTAAATAAAACAATGAAAACGTAAAGAGATAAGGCATGAATCATATTCAAACAAAACTTTTCTTTTTCAAATCAAAGGCATATGTTTGGAACACATTTAAAGAGATAATTAGTAAGACACAAAATAATAAGACATTAAACTAGTGGAAAAAGTACCTGTATACAGAAAATAAACAAGCAAACGATTAATTATTAAGCTCACAGCAATGATGTTTCCAGATTGAAACAGGCGTGAAACTAGGATTTATATTGTCTCCTTTACTTTTTGGGATTACAATAGACTTCATAATGAAAAAATGCTGCACAGGTAACACAGGTATTGACTGGGTACATGGGACCCAACTAGAAGATCTTGATTTTGCTGATGACATAACTCTTATCAGTAATAATGTGAATTCCATGCAAGAAAAAACAGATAGCCTATCTTCACTGGCTAGCAAAATAGGACTTGAAATTAACAAGGACAAAACAAAAATAATGAAAATTCCCATCAATCAAAATGTAAAAATACACATAGAAGGGACAGATATTGAAGAAGTCAATCAATTTGCATACCTTGGCAGCTACATAGACCAGGATGGTGACACTAGACAGGAAGTTAGGATCAGAATTGCAAAAGCAGCATCAATCTTCAAGAATCTTGAGAACATATGGAATTCAAAAGTTATAAGCACAAAACCCAAGTTAAGACTATTCAATTCAAATGTAATATCCACCCTCATTTATGCATGTGAAAGCTGGAAAACAACTAAAGAAATAGAAAAGAAATTAGACTCTTTTGAAAACAAATGCCTAAGGAAAATACTCGGCATCAAGTGGAATGAATTCAAGAACAATGCAGAGATAAGACAGATGACTGAACAACAACCAGTCTCACGGGTGATCAGGAAAAGGAGATGGACATATGTTGGCCACTTGATGAGACGAAATGAGCAGAGAATCCCAAAACAAGCTATCAAGTGGAACACAACAGGCCGAAGAAAAAGGGGCAGACCGCGTTAAACTCAAACATTATTAAGAGAGGCCAAGTTAACAGGCATAAAATCCTTTGATGAGGTTGAAAGACTCGCCGAAGACAGGAAAAATTGGCGAACTACTTTGCGAGCCCTATGTGACGTCTAACGGCACGGGAAGGATATAAGATATAAGATAAGAATGATGAGAATATGTCAAGAGCATAGACATGAACAAGTACGTTCCTTCTTAAGACAATGTGTCACCAAGGTGATTCAGCTAAGCCGTAGTCAAACATGTAATTATAAGTTTAATGTTATCTGCCTTTCATTGATTCTTTCGTGTTTTAGATATTTCTGTCCACAGAATCAATTGAGTGATGCTCTTTTTTTTTGTTTCCTTTTCCCATCTGAAACTCACATCACTTTACCTTGTTTCCTTTGCCTGTGCTAAAAATTGATTTTGGTCTGCAAATATTAAAGTAGAAATACCACATTGTTCCTCAGGGAATATTTGTCCTACCATTTATTTGCAAACCTGCTTTATTTGCTATGCCATTCTCAGTTATCGTCAGTCACTTTCTCTGTCCTTCTACATTAATGCCCTTAACTTTACCTCTCATATAATTATCAGTCCTGGAATACCATTTATCCTACTTTTAGCGGTGATCTGACCTAGCAGGACACAGAATAGTATATTCTTCAGAAACCACATGTTTCCAAACATCAAGAGCGACTATGTAAAAATGGTTATGCAGGTGACATGAACTGTTCTTTATACTGTTATACTCTTGTGTTATCGTATTAAAACTATAACGTTATATAAAGCAAATCAATGAAACTTGTTGTCTATACAATTACTGCTGCTGAAATGAAAGGCGCATACTGCTATTCTACATGCCAGATGAATACGAAATGTAATATTGCGTTTCATCCACGTTTTCTAATTTGTGACGCCTGGTTTCAAAGCCGTGTTAAATGACTATGTTTTTATGGTCATTTCTGCTCATTATTTTTCATGTTATGCATTAAACACGTATTCATGAACAGCTAACAGATGGGCCGACCCTCACTAAAGTAGTGGTACGGATCTATTTGTGTACGTAAACATATGCAATACCCATTAGTGTTACAGTCCATTGCATCTACTGTACGACGTGTGTGTGTGTGTGTGTGATGGCGTGTTACATACCCACCTTCTGTAACAGAATAAACATTCTCTTACAGTATAGCGATATGATATCAAGGGACTGAACTCACTGATCTTATGTGCACAAAAAGTCTCACTCACTAAAGTATTATTTATGAAATGTTAAAACTGTGTTTCTAATTTATTTCTTTTTATCACAGGGAGGAAAAAGATAGCGCCAATAATGAGAGTTAATTTGAGATTACAATTACAATTGTGCAAAAGTTAAGTCAAAGGTATATATGATAAAAAAATACACAATATATTAAGTTATTACTACATATGTTATGTTATGGTATACTGACGTTAAGAATATATAACATTTTGAGCAGGCATTGTTCATAGAGGAAATGAGTAACGTTCACCGACCACACAAGGGGCCGCCCGCAGATCCCGCAGACTGATCAGATGTAGACTATGTAGAACACACACACAAGAAACAGAAGAACACATCTTCTCTGAGTGCAAAACTGTTTCTTCAGTCTTAAAACTGTTGACTCAAGAGATAGCAACAAGAACAGCAGAGAAAGTAGACATGTATAGGGCAATAATGTTAAACACCATTCCTCGAACAGAAACAAACAGCCATACGCAGTCTATCATCCTCCTTGCTGAGTTTAGACATCTTGTTTGGTCATGTAGAAATAGGGCCATGTTTGAAAATAGATTTTTTACAAAAGAAATTCTCCTGTACATTTTCAAACAAAAATTGTTACAGCTTTCAACTAGTTTCTAGTTTTTGGCAACAGCCCCCCACCCCACCCCCTTTATGTGGTTAAATGTTAACTTCAAATGTACATACCATACGATTGCCACATGTTGTCGTTTAAGCCCGCCTTTTCAATATTTCAGTTCACGGGCAGGCATTTCCAACTCATGTTCTTGAACAGTTTTTTGTTTACCTGACCATAACCCTCCACTGCGCTCCGGCTGCGTTGACCCGGATACGGGTGACTCGAGCGCATAAATTATTTTCTGTGTACATCCCATGAGTGAAAGAGAAGGCCTTAGCCGAACGCAAACCTTGTACATCACTAGAGAGGAAGATAACGAAGAGAGAAAGAGTGAGAGAGGGAGAAAGGGTCTTGATAGTAGGTGAGAGGGAGTGTGTGTGTGTGTGGGTGATATTATTACTGTACACCTGTGTTGTAAAGTTTTGTATACAAAGTATTCACTTTATCATACTCCATGCTATCATCTCATGGTTTGTAAAAGCCCACCATCTCATTTTTTCACTCCACGGGCAATCATCCTCATCTCACGTCATTTTGACATGATTTGCTATTGTCTACTTGAAAGTTTATTGAAAAAACAAAAACAAACAAAAAAAAAATCCACCAAAGGGGAAAAAAACAAAAAACAAAAAAAAGGAAAAAAAAAAAAAAATGACCTGGCTCGGTTTGACTTGCTTTTGGTGGTTTGGTGCTTGCTCAATTTCCTTATAAAAAGGTGAAAAAAGTGAAAATAAAAATGAAAAAAAAATGAGTAACGTTAAAAAAATTGAAAAAAAAAACAAACAAAAAAAACTCCACTCCAAGGAAAAAAACAATAAAAAAAAACAAAAAAAAAACAAAAACAAAACAAAAAACAAAAAACAAACAAAAAATGACCTGGCTCGGTTTGACCCGCTTTTGGTGGTTTGGTGGGTGCTCGATTTCCTTATAAAAAGGGAAAAAAAGGAAAAAAAAAGAGTAACGTCCCCTGAGTTCTAAGCAATTCTAAAACGAGTTTTTTTTTCTCCTGACTGTTTTCTGGTTTGCTTTGGGGGGTGGGGGGGGGGGGGGGGGGAGTAGAATGATTTAGTCACGTGAGATACGGGATTCAGTGTCTGAACATGGTGCAGTTAAGATATGAGTTTGTTCTGGGTGTATGTTGTTAAGCGCTGTGGTTTAAATGAAAGTGTAGCTGTACCTGCACTTTTTAAAACAAAAGAAATGACATATTGTTAAGAGGGCTCAATAGATTTTGCTAGAATGGGAACATTTTCTTTTCCTTTCAAGGTGTGATTCGTATTGCAGGTATGTCTGGATCTGTGAGTTATACTACTCATTCCAATGGCGATGTACATTTTTCTCGCTGGAATACCGTGTTCCATTCTTGTATGTTTATCTTTGTTGGTTTTCCACTGAGCACCATTTTCATCATTTGCAGTCACATCGTGGCATTAGTTTCTGTCACGTGAAACTTATAGTGTAATTTTAATGACCGGACTTGACCGCTGAACTGAACTATGTTACCTGTTATAACAGCTGCACTGCTGAATGTGATCCACGTGCTTGTTAGATTATGATGTGGTGGACTTGGATATGGCTTGTTGTGGTTACCTGTTTGATTATAGACTCTATGTAGGTTATGAACCTGAGGTTGTCGTTGTTTACACTGTGTTACACTGTGTTTAGCTTATGTAAAATGTTGTGACTGTCCCTTCTTGGATAGTGTAATGCATTGTCCGGTAGCTCTTACTGTGCGGAATTTAATGTTTCAGCATTGACTGAGTGAGTACTCAGAAAAGAATGCTTTATTTTGGGTTTCCAGTTAACAAAAACATAACTTTTTTAACACCTAGACTGGTTTTGTGCACATTCATTGATGCAGTTTATTATATACAGCATGATATCATCTTGCATCACAGCTAAAAAGCAACCCAAGGGTGTAGTGATTCACCTACAAGATGAGGGTTTACACCTGTCTGTAGATAATTCACCTGCAATATCATGGGTTACATTTGGCTATAGATGATTCACCTACAAAAACAAGGTTTACACCTGTTGTGAATGGCTACCTTTACACGTGGCAAAAACCCCGAAATTACTGGATGTTTTAACATTTCCAGCGGTATATTTCCTAACCGAGGACAATCTGAAGATGGGATATCAGATCTAGATATTTTTCTGTTGATGAAGAAAGAAACCCTCACTAATTAGTTGCATTTAATTCAACAAAATCTTCTTCTAACTGACCATCACTATCACTAGAATCGAACATGTCATCCTCGCTATCAACAATAATTTCTAATAAACTTAACACACTGGACCCACCAATTCGTTTAACATGTTTAGCACCGGATGGGTTAATACTTGTCATTTTACATAAAGTAAACCACACGAAATTATTATTAAACTATTAAATTATTAACACATCAAATTACTATCTAACAATTAAATTATTAACGCACCACAGTATTCCTATCCTATATCTTATATCTTATATCCATCCCCCGCCGTTAAACGTCACATAGGGCTAGCAAAGTAGTTCTCCAATTTTTCCTGTCTTCGGCGAGTCTTTCAATCTCATCAAAAGATTTTATGACTGTTAATTTGGCCTCTCTTAACAATGTCGTCTTCAGAGTTTCACGTGGTATGTCTCTTTTTCTTTTGCCTGTTGTGTTCCACTTGGTAGCTTGTTTTGGGATTCTCTGATTATTTCTTCTCATCAAGTGATCAACATATGCCCATCTCCTTTTCCTGATCACCCATGAGACTGGTTGTTGTTCAGTCATCCGTCTTATCTCTGCATTGTTCTTGAATTTGTTCCACTTGATGTCGAGTATATTCCTTAGGCATTTGTTTTCAAAAGAGTTTAATTTCTTTTCTATTTCTTTAGTTGTTTTCCAGCTTTAACATGCATAAATGAGGGTGGATATTAGATTTCAATTGAATAGTCTTAACTTGGTTGTTGTGCTTATAACTTTTGAATTCCATATGTTCTCAAGATTCTTGAAGATTGATGCTGCTTTTGCAATTCTGATCCTAACTTCCTTTCTAGTGTCACTGTCCTGGTCTATGTAGCTGCCAAGGTATGCAAATTGATTGACTTCTTCAATATCTATCCCTTCTATGTGTATTTTTCCATTTTGATTAATAGGAATTTTTCATTATTTTTTTTGTACTTGTTAATTTTAGGTCCTATTTTGCTAGCCATTGAAGACAGACTATCTGTTTTTTCTTGCATGGAATTCACATTATTACTAATAAGAGTTATGTAATAAGTAAAATCAAGATCTTCTAGTTGGGTCCCATGGAACTGTGTTACCTGTGCAGTATTTATCCATTATGAAGTCTATTGTAATCCCAAAAATAAAGAAGACAGTATACATCCTTTTTTCACACCTATTTCAATCTGGAACCATTCACACATCCCTACTTCTTGTGTCTTGACTGCACAAACATATCCATTGTATAAATCCGTAATGATGTTGACAATTTTAGATGGTATTCCATATAGACTTAAAATTCTCCAAAATGAATCTATGTGTATGCTATCAAATGCCTTTTTAAAACTATGAAGTTGAGTATTAATGGTTTCTGCTTTTCAATATGTTCTTCAAGTATTATTCTGAGAGTAAATATCTGGTCGAGACAGCTTCTCCCTTTTCGAAATCCTGCTTGTTCTTCTCTCATTGCAGTATCCACTATATCTTTACGTCTATTCAAAATGACCTTGCAAAATACTTTTGACACAACTGATATTAAGGTTACTCCTCTCCAGTTGTTACAGTCACTAAGGTTGCTTTTTTTGGTATTTTAACAATGATTCCTTTCTTCCAATTAGATGGGACCTTTTCTTCTTTCCAAATCTTGTTAAACATTCTCTGTAGTTGTCTCATGTTGTATCTATTGATAGCTTTTAGCATTTCGGCAGTTATTTCAACTTCCCCTTCAGCTTTGTTGTTAGCCATTAAATTCACTGCTGTTTCAATTTCATGCAATTTAATTTCATCCAAGTTGACATTAGATGGGAGGCTGGTAAGTCAGTTTGAACGTTTAACAATTGTTTTGGGTGTGGTCGATTAAGTATTTCTTGGAAGTGTTCAGCCCATCTTTGTTTTTGGTCTTTATTTGATGTTAATAGGGTTCCGGTTTTGCTAAGGATTGGTCTTTCTTTAGATGTAGTAGTACCTGTTAGCCTCTTTTGTATGTTATATAAAGTTTTGCTGTCTCCTATTTTTGCTGCTTTTTATTCCTCTTTCGCCATATTGTCTATATATTCTATTTTATTGCTTGTTGCTGAACTTTTTACGTTATTGTCTAGTTCTTTGTATGTTGCTTTCACCAGATCCTTTAAAAGATCTGTTTTTGCATTCAACATGTCTAATTTGACCGGTCGTCTTTCATGAATGTACTTCCATGTTTTATATGGTATACATGCTTTTCTATTTGGTTTTTTTAGTCCAGCGCTTGCTTTTGCTGCTGTGATTATAGCTCTGCTGTAAGAATTCCATGATTCATCTATACCTATCTCCTCAACTTCACTGTATTACCAAACAATTAAATTATTAACATACCATATTATTACCAAACACTTAACAGTTTTATTACCAAACAGTTGCTTTTGTACAAAGCTGGAGTCTACATGTCAAAGCACAATATTAGCGCTGGTCTTGCCGGTGGATGAGTTTTATGTTTGTTGAAGAAAGTTGGAAAAGATTACTATTTGTGGTCGGATCCCAGTTTTGTTGTGGGTCTGAGAGTTCACCTGTCAGTTCTTTCATCTCCGAGCAGGTGGCCGGCCGATAAGGAATTCCCTGTTCGTAAGAGTGACAGTTTCTTAAGTCAGAGTCTCAGTCGTAACACAACGGGTCACGGTCAGATCACGTTGTTATACACATTTGTACACATTAATTTACACATAAGCATGTTCGAGCGTTCTTTGTCTTATAGCTAAGCGCTGGGAGGGAAGTGCGCCTTTCTGGGGTATAACAGGCGTCGTTGATGAGAAACATGGACCGCTGTGGAGAGAGTGCCACACAGAACCTTTCCTCGCCACTGTTAACCCGCCGAGTAATGTACGTAGAGTTTGTTATCTCTGTCTGTGTGTGTCAGGTTTTTAATGGTGATTGGTGATTATGATAATTATTTCAATTTATTATGCTTAACAGCTATTGGTCTAATTTTACATAAATGGGTTGAACTAATTTAGTATCGTATGTGGGTGTATATATTTATTCTAATTTGAATATTGTCCAATGGGCATGGTATATCTTACATCTTTGTACATAAACTACAATATGTAGCTGGAGTAAATACCTGCTAGGTAGTTCAGGACGAAACCTGTGGTAACTGGTCCAAAGGCCAGAAGAGTATGTGGATATACTCGATACCACGAGTGCTGGTGCGTGCTTAAGAGGGGAAAGATGGAGAGAACGAGAGAGAGAAGAGAGAGAGAGAAGAGAAGGGAGAGAGAGAGAGAAAAGAGAGAGAAGAGAAGGGAGAGAGAGAGAGAAAAGAGAGAGAGAGAGAGAGAGAGAGAGAGAGAAGAGAAGGGAGAGAGAGAGAGAGAAGGGAGAGAGAGAGAGAGAGAGGAAGAATGCGGGAGGTCAAGAGATAGGGCTGAAGAGGATGAGTTTTGGCGTGGATGAGTCAAGCTGAAGCCCCTGTTATAACAGAATGTAATAAACGTGCTATCCTGGGACACTGAACCAAATTTTTTTTTTTATTGTTTTCTCTTTGTGGTGAAGAGCGGAGGAGCGTGTCTTACGCATGAGCAACACTACAACCTCCTGGTCAAACACTGACAGACACATATCATCATCATCATCATCATCATCATCATCATTGCAACACAAACTCTACCCCCTGCATTAATAAATGAAATTTAAAAAAAAACAATTGCACCTGAAAGCTGACCCAGTGATTAGCACTTGCAAAGAACAGTCATTAAAGATAAACATGTATGGCGTGTTCTGTTGTAGTGTTTATATGTACATATCTTGTTTCACTGAGAGTTTGGGCTCATTTCTACAAAGTAAAGCCATTAACAAGTGAAGTGTTTAACAATCGGAATCTTGTAAGGCCCATACACTAAAAGCGTCAATACAATATTATTTACTTCAGAACACGTAACATTTGTCAAAAAAATAATAAACAGTCACAAGGGAAATTCCTTTTAGCAAAAAACAATATCAGAAACTGATTGATAATTTTCAGAACTCTATTTAAAATATTCCCACTCATTCATTCTTCATTAGACAAACAGCAGCGTTTTAGAATATTCACATTACGCGAAAATGGCAATAAGTGATCAGTAAGGAGAACAAGATATGCACCCGTAATATATTTGGGAGTTATATCTTAACTCTTACTCATACAATCAATTCTATTGCAACTACATCCGTGGTTTTCAGTGCAGTCACAATTGTACTTTCTCACTTTTCGAGCTGACAAAATCCCCTATTTGCGCACGGTTCTCTTGATTTTGTGTCCATGATAATAGGTTACATATTTAAACTAAATTGCTATGTTACATATTAACCCATGAGAATAATCGAAACTGTTGTTAAAGGTTATTTGGTTACTACAAAGAATTCTGTTTTCTTGTTGTATATTTCTCAAACTGTTCAGATTTCGGCCATATTATTTTTTATCAGACAAATGGTGTAATATATACGAGCAGGGCACTCTGACTAGACACAAATAAGAACTCTTTTTTTGTATGTCAGTCAATCTGTCATGTGCATGTCCCATTTGCCTCCCTAACAGCTCTCCTGTAGACCTCTCGGTTCTAATCAAGATGCCGTGCTGCTGGTTCATCCATTTGCAGATTATCAGTGATGTCTTACCGCCTTTGTCTTCCTCCATGTTGTGTATGTCAGGAACATAAATGTCAAGTCATTATCAAGCACTCGCGGATACTAGTATCATTTACAGAGAGAACATGAAGTTGTTAGGACCAATAACCTTGGCAAGAACTTAGTTTCTCGGCATCTGTGTTATGAAATAAAATGTATCTTATCTACAGAACATCATCATCGGCAACAAAGCCATCAATATAAGTGTCTGAACCAACACCACCAGCAATAGCAAACACAAGATGATCATCAGTACCAACTATAACACCATCGTTAGCACGAAGAACCAGAGAACCAAACAAAAAGACAGCTATAATGAAGAATAAAAAAGCAATACACATCAACAGATAGACAAAAGAAGGAATAACAATTAAAACTTAAACTATTGTTTGGTCTCTGTTTATTGAAATCACTTTCTGAGAACAAAGCAAATATAAGCTGAAACGAAACATGTGCGTGATCTGAGAAAGAATTTATATAAACTCATGGGCAAGAAAATAAAATGTGCATCATTAGACGAGCTTATATAATTGTACCACCTTTCATTGTTATTTTCCAGTATCATTGTTGTTATTTATTTCACTTTATTGATTGTCCTCGGCGTTCTGTTTGTCACAGAAACTTGTGTAGTTCTCTGGAGCATTTATAAGTGGGTACCTGTTTATAGTTAACAAAAAACATGTTTAAAATTGGTGATAAGACTTTACAAGCCTGTGTACTTAAAGTTCATGTTTGTGTTATAACAGTAAAACAGGATATATGAGGGAGATTTAAAAAATGCTATTTCTTATACAGTCATCCGCCGTCTAACGACCATTAGAACAAAGTTCAACAACATATAACCCGCGATCCCATAATCTTATAAACATGTTTAAAAATCCCGACGTGAGAACGAGGACTTAACGGAAATAATGAACTCAAACCAGCCCGTGTATCTAATGTTTTATGTCAAGAAAACAATTTCACCGCCAATCTTATTGAGAACTTCTTGGGAGGGTACACAATGGGAAAATACTTTCTCATTATGTACACTGTATATTCAATAAATATAACCTACACTATTGCATACTGATGTAATAAGTATATAATACTGTATTCGGGCAACATCGAAATCACATAACATGAACACAGTGCTCACAGTTACGTGGCGAATGACGTGCTTATTTTAATCCCTTGATTTCCTGTTACTTGTTTTAACACACTCTCGTACACGTAAATGTTATGTTGGTAATTATGTTGCCTGCTGGACTGAGAGGAAAAGGAAACAGAGTAGAGGATGTTCTGGATTTTGGTATGACATTTATTATGATGGACTTTCGAGCAGAGAACTGGTTCAGTCAGTCACTTTGCATGTCCATTCCGGAACCGTGCGTCCCTACCAGCTCTCCTGTAGTCTTCTCGGTTGTAAGCAAGATGCCTTGCTGCTGATACGTCCACTGGCAGATCAACATCGATGTCGTTGCAACCATCTTAGCCTTGGTTTTCCTCTCTTTCTTTTCCCCATTATGTACCCTTCCAAGACGGTCTTCTGTAAATTCTGATTACGTTTAATATGTCCAAAATAGTTAAGTTTTCTTTGTTTAAACTTCTTTACTAGCCAACCCTCTTCAAAATTAAGTTCTTGTAGTATGGATATATTTGTTCTATATTGTGCCCATGACATTTGAAGGACTTTTCTATAGCGGTTACATTAAACGGAAATGGTTAGGGACCCAGTTTCATGTCAAAGACCATGTGTTTGAATCCTGCCAGAGGAGCACCAGTCACCCAGCTATAGATAAGACTATGTGAAAGGAGATATAACGAAGGGCATCATCAGAGAATCAGAATCGATCTGTGTGCAGTCAATGTGTTATTGGCACGGTCGTTCAACACGCACTACGAACTAAGGTTAAAGGTCGAGCATATGTATGCAAAGGGGTCCATCCCTAGGTCAGTAGCAAAGCATTACTGTTCCTCTAGTGAATATTTTTCATAGCATGGCTGTTCTTAAAATGAAAACTTTTAACACAGTAGTATGGCAGTTCTTCAAGTTAAAACGTTTCAAACAATTTTATTTATAATGTCATTTTGCAATGGTGCTATTCAGCGGACAGAAATAACAAATACCATAACATCTTTGTTGATGGCGGGTAGGAGTAAGGCTCTGATGTTTAATAAATTTGTTCAGTAAGAACATTTAAGAAGGTCGGCTACTAGGGCGGAACTGTCAGTGATTCTTGGTCAATGACTTTTATGGGTAGAATGAAAGGAAAGAGAGTAAATGTGTGGCAGAGACAACGAGTGAGTGTTGATGAGATTTAGAGTTGTGGTGGGTGTGAAATTGTGTATCAGCATCAACTCTTACATGTTTTCAATATTTTAAAGTATTTTTAAAATTCATTTTCTGTTGTACTGTTGTAGAGTAAGCCACGACAGGAGCACTGTCTTTTTTGAAACTGTTGAAGAGTAAGACACTACAGGAGCACTGTCTTTTTTGAAACTGTTGAAGAGTAAGACACTACAGGAGCACTGTCTTTTTTTGAAACTGTTGAAGAGTAAGACACTACAGGAGCAGTGTCATTTTAAGTAACTGTTCTGCAGTAAGACACTACAGGAGCAAGTTCTTTTACTTTTTTTTACAGTTCAGGAACATTGTCTTTTTTAAACTATTACAGAATAAGACATTGCCGCACCCCTGTCATTTTGAAACTGTTGTAGAGTAAGACACTATATGATCACCTTATTTCTTAAAATAATCTGCTGTAGATGAAGACAGTATACTAGCAGTTTCTTTTTTAAAACTTTTATAAGACACTATAGGAGGACTGTCTTTTTAATGCCTTCTTCACTATAGTCTAGTATTTGCTGTTGATGTTAACTATGTCAGAGTCCAGGAAGATATTCATCATCATCATGTGCCGTGCCGACTGGCGTTGGCTATTATGCTTCTCCAGAGTACGCGATCCTTCATGCAGGCCATCAGCTCAGTTGGTGATCTCCTCTCACACCATCCCGTCAGACTGTCCAGTATCATTTCTCTTGGTCTTCCTCTTGATCTTCTTCCTTCTATTTTTCCTGTTGTTATAATATTTTCAATGCCTACTCTTCTCATTGCATGTCCTATGAAAGTACATTGTCTCTCTCTTATCTTTTTGACAAGGTTTTTTGTCTCTCCAGCTCTTCTCCTACATTCTGCATTAGTTATTTTTGCTGTCCAGGGGATTCGCAACATTCTTCTAATAAACCACATTTCTGCTGCTTCCAATGATTTTTGTGCAGACCTGCCTATTGTCCATGATTCACTTCCATATAACAAGATAGGTTCAATATAGCATTTTAGGACTCGTTTTCTAACATTCATTGATAAGGATGTGTTGGTTAATATGTTTCTCATTCTTTGAAATGCAGTCTTTGCTTGGCCTATTCTGATATTAGGGCCATTAAACCTGAAATTCCTAGACACCGAATCCGAATCTGATTTTTTAACAATTTTCTGTGGTGGGTGAACCTTAATACTAAAGCCAAACAACAGTCTAAGACCAAATATCTTATAACCCCAGCAGTCTATGATAAATATCTTATAGTCCCAACCATCTGAGATAAAATATCCTATAGCCCCATTAGTATAAGATAACATATCTTATAGCCCCAACAGCCAAAGATAGCATATCAAATACCTTATAGCTTCAATAGTCTAAGGTCAAATATCCTATAATGTCGGTCACTGTTATCATCCTCCAGTCTGCTAGAATAGATCCACCCCGTGATAAATAATATATTTAAAAAATCAACTCTGATATTTCAATAACATTAGCTTGAAGGAAAAAGATCAAAGATTTCAGTGCAGCTGTGAGTATATTTTGTGAGAGATCTAGGAGCAGTGACACATGGGAAGGTCATATCAGGGGTACAGGAAAATTACAAGTAATGTAGAACTTTCCTCACCAGTTCCTGCACAATGACGGATTCAGCAATGAGAAGATCGGAACATTTAGAAACTTGATCAGATTTCCTATCCTAAATAACGTTATTACGTTTCTTTTTTATAATTGTTCAACAAACTTGATAAGGTAAGCAGACATTGCTAATATTATTAATGACTGTGTTAAACGATGAAAGAAAACATACGTTTATTGATGATTATGATTATCAGATAAGCTAAAATAAAAACTATCACGAGGCGCAAACAACATAAAATATTTTCGAAACATGCCAGCAAAAGAACGAAGTCATGCACAAAACTTGGCCATACATCTTCAACTCGATATAGGAGAAAATATAGACGGAAAGGAGAGCTCTGGACTGTACAGACTTAAATATCAGTGGAAACATACTGGTGTATTATATTGGAATACAAATATAATTAAACAAACACTTACTTTTCAGACACGAGCACCAAATCGTAAGGCGTAAGGCTGGATTTTTCATGGGCAACAGCCGGCGTTATGACACTGTATTTGTCGCAAAATATAGTTGCCCCATATACCGTGTATTTCTGTAACACAACACAGCGGTTATAAATAATCCAACCAACATTTTAGCTGCATCAACATCATCATCAGGTGCCGTGCCGACTGGCGTTGGCTATTATGCTTCTCCAGAGTACACGATCCTTCATGCAGGCCATCAGCTCAGTTGGTGATCTCCTCTTACACCATCCCGTCAGACTGTCCAGTATCATTTCTCTTGGTCTCCCTCTTGATCTTCTTCCTCTATTTTTCATGTTGTTATAATATTGTCAATGCCTACTCTTCTCATTGCATGTCCTATGAAAGTACATTGTCTCTCTCTTATCTTTGTGACAAGGTTTTTTTTGTCTCTCCAGCTCTTCTCATACATTCTTCATTAGTTATTTTTGCTGTCCAGGGGATTCGCAACATTCTTCTAATAAACCACATTTCTGCTGCTTCTAATGATTTTTGTGCAGACGTGCCTATTGTCCATGATTCACTTCCATATAACAAGATAGGTTCAATATAGCATTTTAGGACTCGTTTTCTAACATTCATTGATAAGGATGTGTTGGTTAGTATGTTTTTCATTCTCTGAAATGCAGTCTTTGCTTGGCCTATTATGTTCCTAATTTCTGTTCTGCATTTCCCATCTGAAGTTATTACTGCTCCAAGGTATTTGAATTTCTGCACCTGGTTTAGAATTGTTCCATTTAATTTTATACTGCATGCTGGTGGATTCTGTTTCTTAGATATAACCATAGTCTCTGTCTTTTTGATGTTCAAAGTAAGGCCTTTCTGTTCTCAGCTATCAGTACTGTGTCGTCAGCATACCGAAGGTTGTTAATATTGTATCCTCCAATGTTTATGCCTGGTTCTTCGATAATCGTTCTTAGAATATTTTAGCTTAGAATCAGTTTAGTAAAACACATTTCGTGACGAATTTAAGGAACACATTCAAAGTAACAAATATCTAAATAAACATTGCTAGATATGGATACTACTCTTCCCCAACGTACATCGAAGGTTTCTTCCTCTCCCCCTCTCTAATTCTCACCGACACCACTCATCCAAAAGAAGAAAAAAAAACAAAAAGATAAAGAATTAAATTTAAATCCATAATACATTTGTTTCTCATCCTATCTTAACATTTTATCTTGTCGTATGAGCTCACCACAGTGAGAAAACAAGTAGTATTTAAGCGCAAGGTGATCAGTCTCAATAGAGGAGCTACAGTATACAAAAGTCGACGTTCACATTAAGTTAGAGCTAAGCCAGTGTGATGGTCTGAGTTGCAGAAGCCCACGACAATGTTGCTGCGTTGCTCCAAAGTAAAGATGCACTGTTAAGGAAATCATAAGCCGTGCTAGGAAAGAACCAGAGCTACCATCCCTTCCTACCTGACGTGGAACATCTTCAAATACTCGATACGTTCGTAATTATTGGAACTGACTTATCAGCAATTTCTTCTCTTTTATGATTCCTAGCAGAAGCGTTTACCTGGTCATGAGATGATATTTTCCAGACCTGATAATTTGCGTTTAATTACTTATAGATGAGATGAGTTGTTTTCTGTTCCATTTCTTACATTCATCTATCCGATTTTTGAGAGGGGGAGGGGTAGGAGATAATTGACAGATCTAGCCAGAAAAAAAATTTAAATAAGAGATAACTTTAAAAGCCCAGAGTGATTAGAACTTTGCGGCAGGTGAAGATATGAAGAAGGTTGTCTGGTACGGATTAGGAGGGGCGATACGTTCTGGAGCAAAATGTGAGATGGAAACATTCGTGGCCCAAGTGTGAACGGGTGGGGTATTGTTGTCGTAGCGTGGCCGGTTGCGATGATCAAACTAACGGTTCGTTCGTAAGGGGGGGGGGGGGGGCAGGAGGATTGTCCGTTGTCTTTAAAAGATAAATGTTATATTTGAGATGTGGGGGTCGTGAGTATGATTGTCTTGTCAACGATGATCTCAGAGTGCTGCTCTAGCCGCCTCGTTATGTTATTATATATCCGTGATTTTCAGTGCCAGATAATGTCCAGTAAAAATATAGTGTCGGCAGTCGTAAATATGACATTTTTATGAACTAACTAGTTTGATGGAAGAAGACTAATGAGTTATGAATTGCAATTTTTCCTTGAAGATTAAAGTTGGATGACCTACTTTGCTCGAGTTATATTGTTTGGCACAAACTGATTTGAAGCATGTGATTAAGTGTTGTTATCTGTAGCATTTGGCCAAAAAAAATAAAAGAAATGTATTCATACCACTGCCAAAAAAAGGGTAACCAGAAATTATGCACAAGCTACAGAACTGTTGACCTGATTAGTCATGCCAGTAAAATTATGTTAAAAATCATAATGGGTAGACTTCGAAAGAAAATAGAAGAAGAAGTCAATATGGTCCAAGCTGGTTTCATGCAAGGAAGAGGATCAAGAGATCATATATTCAATCTAAGATTAATAATAGAGAAATGCAGAGAGTTTAATGTGAATCAATATGTATCCTTTATAGACTACTCAAAGGCATTTGATTGTGTACAACACCAGAAACTTTGGGAAATAATGGACAAAATGGGATTTCCAACGCATTTGATACAATTAACATCACTGCTGTATCTAGACCATCAAGCAGTAGTAAGAATAAATGGTGAAACAACAACTTGGTTTGATATAAAACAAGGGGTCCGTCAGGGGTGCATATTATCACCCTACTTATTTAACTTGTATACTGAAAATATAATAAGGAATGTTAGAGAAGATGTAGACAAAGAATATTACAATGCCATAACAATTGGAGGTTATGAAATACCAGAGATTAAATATGCTGATGACACAGTGTTATTGTCCACAGCACAAAAATGAATGGAAAAACTAATTATGTCAGTCCGTAAGTATAGCGAAGAGCAGAACAATAACATTCAATCTGAATGCAAAGAAAACTAATTTGATGACAACTGACAAAACAAACAAGGCAGCTGAAATATATATATCATAGAGGAAAAATTGGAAGAAGTGGAGAATTTTGAATATCTTGGATCACTGCTAACTAATAATGGAGACACAATGAGGGAAATTAAAAGGAAGACATCTATTGCTCTTCATAATGTAAAACAAATAAAGAATATGTGGAGAGGAACAGACATAACTACAAACATATGATTTTTAAGGGCATGCATCTTTCCTATCGCAACATATGCCTGTGAGACCTGGACACTTAACAAAACAGCTGAGAAACACATAAATGCTTTTGAATGTAAATGCTACAGAAGAGGTCTCCAAATATCGTGGACACAGAAAAGAACAAATATATCTATACTACAAGAGCTTAATATTGAAGAAGTCTGGCTAGTAAAGAGGAGTAAAAAGAGAAAACTTAAATATTTTGGACACATTAAACGTCATGATAATTTAGAGAAGACCGTATTGGAAGGATACATAATGGGAAAAAGAAAAAGAGGAAAACCAAAAGGAAGACGGATGCAAGAAATCTTTGTCGATCTGCAAATGGACGCAGCAGCAGCAGTCCATCTTGCTCACAACCGAGAGTCCTACAGGAGTGCTGTTTGGGAGGCAAAGTTCCGCAAGGGACATGCAAATGAATGAATGAATATCTGTAACATGATGGACATACTATTTCTTGTGGCTTTAACTTTGTTACACAATATCAAAAATTGTGAGGGACACATTTGAGTGTAAGCCGTTTAGGTTGAGGCAGAAGATAAGTATGTTGTGTTTTAATATATTTTAGTAATTAAGTGTTGCTGATTGTTATTGACAAACGTGATATAGTGTGGGGAGCGGGAACAAGTCCGCGTGGGGTTTGTGTTTCTCTGTTATCGAAGAGAAGATAATCTGTTTGTGCTGATTCCCATCTGGGGGACGGGAGAGCTTATAACAGAGATGTAACTGCAGCTGTGACAAGGGTACGTTTGAGATAATGTATTTATTTATGTGCGATGGATTTGTTTATGTTGAAGTTTTGCTGGGGAACAGCCTGTTTGTTTTGTGAGTGCTTCTTTAGGAATAAAGTGTTTTCTTGTTTGGTTTGATAAAATAGTTGTTAGGATTTTGTAATTCATTGTTGATGTTGGATGGATTTGTATGACAGGACAGAAGAAATATTATCTAGAAGTTGGGGTTATATCCTTGCGGTGGGGTAGTTTATTAAAGAAAACTGGGCATGAAGGAAACGATCCTGAGTTGAATGTTAGTTGGGGTGGGCAGTATGGAAGAGGGGCCATGTGAAACTGTAACGCAGGGCCCCGTGCCATACACTAGGCTAATTATTTAGAGGTGCTCCCGACAAAGAGGAGTAACGTTTGGGATAGCCGGGATGTGAAAGAGGTAGGAAATAGCCACATGTTTGTTTGTCATGTTTCCCTACCAGAAAAGCACAACAAGAGCCCCCTTTAAATTAAGACCATAAATACTGAAATATTTTAACAAGCTCTGCCCTGGAAGATTCATGGGTGCATTTCTTTCTTTGTTTGGCTACCCCTGTTAAAATGTTTAACGTTAAAATGTCTTTTTGTTAGTTTTCTTTGTTTAGGTCACCGAGACACTGGTCAGGCGGGGAAGTGGACTGAGTGAGGATACACCAGACAAGATGGCGGCGTGAGGATGGCGGACGTCAAGATAGCTAGGACAGTATAGTGAAAAGTGGAGTGGAGGAAAACCTTCAGCAACAACACGGTGATAGGGTCAAAACTGAACTGTGTGGTACATTTTTGTTCTTTGCTAAGGCTTTGGATCTAAAGCAGGTAGTGCGCGGTATGTGCCTTTTTTTGTTCCAGGTGAACAAAGTCAGGAAGTAATCTATTCTGGTGAGGATAGAAAACTTGGATGCGAATATCAAGGTTGAGCCAAGCGAGTCAATAGAGAGGATATCAGAGGTAAAAATGTTGCCTCCTTCACAGTGTGTGGAATTATTAGAAAGTATGAACATTGATTTGTCTGCTAAGCATCAAAAAGAATTCATATCACTTTATTCTGGAGATGATGACAAGATAGACGTATGGTTTGAACAAGTCGAAAAGTTTGTTTTTGTTCAACGAGGAGATGAAAATATGAAGCTTCGGATATTTCTCCAGACTTCGGCGGGTGCAGTTTCGGACTATGTAGTTAGACATGAGCAGGCAAATAACCAGATGACGTATGTCCAGTCGTAGCAGTTGTTGCTCAGTAGTTTTGGTCCAGCAATGGACGAACATGCAGCTCTCTCTATTTAACAGCGGCGGGGGGCAGATATTAGTAGAACTTTGTGTGAAGCTCACGTCCAAATGTTTTTCTCGGGTGAATTATCACAAGCACGAGATTCAGAAACAGATGATGAACTGTTTTATTGACGCAGAGAAAGACAAGTCTATTAAATAAAAACTTTTGAGAAGGACATTCGTATCTTTGGATGATGTATGTGCTACAGCGGTGAAAGAGGAGGTGTTACAAAAGAAAGTGGTATGTCGTTCTAATCATGATACCGTTTCAGTCAAGCTTACAGAGAAACAAAAGAAAACGAAGGAGAATGTAAGGAGATTTAAGAGATCGGGAAATATTAGAAGGTATTACTTATGTGGACGTGGAAGTCATATGGCCGGAGCATGTTTGTTTGCAGATAGAGAGAATGTTAGATGAACAACAGACAAGCCAGGCCCACGTAGAACAGGGCTCAGTCAAGATATGTCAACAGCTACCAGGCAAACTCAAAAGGAGGTCAGTTCAACGCCCAGTCAAATCTTCACTCACGCCAAAAGGGTCGACAAATTTCCATGTGAATGTTTTAAAAGGACATATTTAATGCTAATAATTGGAAGGAGACAGTATGAGAGATTCTCAAAATGTATGTAGGAGGTAACACACAATTTAACTACAAACCCCTACCCCCCATTTAAGGAAACCAGTCGAGACCTATCAGGAATTCTGTTTCCCCTTAACGCTGAAAGGTATCTCAGGACTGAGAAAAAACTGCGAAAAAAAGAGCAAGTCAAGACAAGACAAGAGAATAAAAAACAAAGAAACGCACTTCTAAACTTCATAAATGATAGTAGAAATATAGATCCTGGTATCACATTAAAAACTGCTGGTGATTTAAGACTTAAAAAAATATGTTGCTTTTATGTGACTGTTCTTAACCTTTGCCAAAAATATGGCCTTAAAATGTGTGTAACTGGGAGTGTTAGGTTTCTATGGACATGAATGCGATGCTCATTTAGAAGTAGACATGAATATGGTAATATCAAGCTGTGAATTAAAATGATATTTGACAGCATATTATATGGATATGAGATAAACACATTGTGACAGCTGCTCATGTCAATATAATAATGATTTGTCTACGTCTAACTGACATTAGAGATGTAGGTGAATATAATGTCAGAGAGTTGTATATGCCACAAACCAGCTTGGGTCAGAACAATAAAGAACTTAGTTACAGAGTGTAGCAGAATGGAAGGAGGCTGAGTACTGCTTTTAATTTCGTGAAAGTGTTATACATCAACACATACCAGACTTATTGGATATATGACATTAGAGGGATTGTATCCTATACAGCATTAAAAGTTTAATGTGCTGAACCGAATGTCTGAGAGAGGAACACTGAAGGGACGACCAAAGGAGTTGTGTTGAGATTTGAAGCAGGACATTATGGTGTAAAGGTGGAGAGAACTGTATTCTATAATTATGTATGAAACATAAGGATATGATAGTAGATAGATGAATATGTTGATATGGCTTTAGAAAACATATAAGTGTTTGGTATTAAATAGGAACACGACATTAATGACAATTGCGAATAAAAAAAGATATGAACACGAAATTATATATATATATATATATATATATATATATATATATATATATATATAATTTAAAAAAAACAGACTCAACAAATGCGATGTTCCGATTTCAACTGAAGTTTGCTAATCAGACAAAGGTAAATTGTCTTAAACGTTCACTTTGACATCAACATCACATGCTGACCTGAAATGTACTCAGCAGATGATTCATGAGCACAGAAAAGTGCCACAAATCAAAACAGTATTTTTGAGAATAACTCATGAAAGGTTCACGAGAATCCCGCGAAACGTACTGAACACAAAACTCACTGACCATGTTATTGAATTCCTATAAAAGTTTGACGCTCCTCGAATCAATTTATTTGAAAATTCAATACGCAAGTATGGCTAATCTCACTACAGAACAACGACTGATCATCGTTGGACGTTTAAAGACTGGATAATCACATAGTGTAGTAGCCAGATAATGTAATGTGGTTAGAAGCACAATTAATCGCTTATGGAGACGATGTCAAGGATCTGACTCAGTTGCAGACCGGCCGCGCAGTGGAAGAACCATAGTTACAATTCCTAGCGAAAACCTCTTCATACGGCTTCGTCACCTCAGGAATTGATTTGCATCTGCGTTTTAACAGTCCAGTCAATGACATCACTTCGTCGAATTTTAGATCAAACGATCAGGAACCGGCTGCACGACGCTGATATTTGGGTTAGAGGACCCTACAGAGGAACATTTCTTACGGACAGGCATCGCCAGAATCGACTGCAGTGGGCGAGGCAGCATAATCAATGGACCGTTGCGAAAGATTGAAGAAGGGTTTGGTTTATTGACGACTCATTCTTTCTGCTCCAGCGACACGATAGACGGAGAAATGTTTGCCACAGATTCCGTGAGATCTCAGCCCAGAAATGCGTGGAGGTGTACTGGTGTGGGGGACGATCAACTTCATGGGAAGAAGTGACCTGGTGTAAAGTGAAGGATGTCTGAATGCCCATCGATACGTCGCTAAAATTCTTCATTCTCACGTCTTTCAACTTATGGCTGCAACTGGGTCGATTTTTCAGCAGGTCAGCGCTGGACCTCATGTGGCACAACTCACCACCCAGTTCTTCGCCGATAACAACGTCCAGACCATTCCGTGGCTATCCACGTCCTGAAACATGAACCCAGCAGAACAGTTATGGAATGAAATCAACAGTCAGGTCCGTTAGTGAGACGTGGCGGCAAACAATCCCCGACAGTTGTCTCTTGCACTGCCGGAAGTGGGCAGTCATCCCACAACAACAGATCCAACGGCTAATCTGATCCATGTCAAGGAGATGTTCTCTGATACAGGCCAGATGAGGTCACACACCTTACTGAAACGGAGACCTCAGTCGCAAAGAATAAAAGTCCAAATCAAATTTAATGAACATAAGTACATTGTTAATGTCTTACATGTTCTTAATGCCAAGATCGAAATCTTAATTCCGTAAAATAAAATTATGACACACGTTTTGAATAGTCTATATATATATAGATAGATAGATAGATAGATAGATAGATAGATAGATAGATAGATAGATAGATAGATAGATAGATATAGATAGATAGATAGATAGATAGATAGATGACGTTACCCCTTGGTTGGTGTCCATGCAATCGTCCCATCCACCAATAAATCGATTTGTATCGAACTCGAATTCTGCTCTACACCCAGCAAGAAGTTCAATTTCGTCACGTCTCAGATTTTCTATTTCTGTTCTGTTGAAGTAGTATGGTGGCTCTCTAATGAGATAAATTATTAATAGTTTTCAGTCAGAACAGGATGGAACTTTGTTTCTTATCTTGTGGAACATTCTGTTATGAGATGTGCATAGAAATAGATCAGTTTATACACCAAGCCATATTATCTATATCGTCAGTATATTCATCATGACTAACATATGTTATAAACCTAAGCTGAAGACTACATGTAGATAATGCTGTTGCTGTTCTCTTTACTATAAACGGAGACTGAGATATCCGTATCAACCAATGCAATGAAGATGTTGATCAGTATCATGATATAGTACAGAGAAGACATGAAACCAGAAAAAAAGCTTCTGGTCATACTCCACCACCTTGAGAACGGCCACATGTTATGTCCAAATAAGCAAGTAAAACCTATTACTGAAACATCAACGGAGAAGTGGGATAGGATGTTGGACAGTTCAGAATCTCTGAGTCAAATAACTGTACTCTCACAGAAATATATATATTTTCTCCACAGTGTGGTCACTGATAAGTCAAACATCGTCATAAAGCGTTTGCAGCCACATTAGATTGGCGTGAATTCATCTTTACTTGTCGCAGTAGACTTTTAAAAAAGGAATTGATCATTAAAGAAAGATAAAAGGAAATAATTTTCTTTATAATTACTTCTTCGTCTTCTTCGTCCGCACACGGGCAATGATGAGTGATACTCAGAGTTTTGCGATACGACTTTTGGCTTGGTTACTATGACTTCATCATTTTTCCTTGCTAGGGCAGACTGCGGTCTTAATCGGACTGCCATGAAGACAGCAGTGTAGGCTGACCTGGCCAAAACTTTATTTATAAATCCGCTAGTGGATCTAAGCCCATTCTCCACGTCAGATCCAGCATGCAAGACCGACTGGCTGGGACTGCTTTAAGACAGTTCTACAGAAACACTCCGACTTTGGGATGAGGAATCTAATGAGTGCCTCAGCGATGTCCATTCCCTGCCACCTATAGTCTGCTGGCTCTGTTTTGTTTACATCATTCTGATAACCATTGTTGGAAAGGCCCATACGCTTGTCACGTCCTGGATTCGTTGGTTTCACACTAGATTTTCCTCATCCCTGCCAATGATCTCCATGTCCCCATCCGTCCACCAACCTGACATTACATTTAGTGTTGACTGCTACAGGTTTCTGGGCTGCAGAAGCAGGTCAGAATTTTTAAGCGAACAGATATATGTTCCATGTCTCGCAAAGACTATGTTAAGATAAATGTGTTCTTAGCACAGTTTTTCCTTATAATTACAAAACAGCTTACATGTCGTGGACAGTAGCAGGTTGGGAATATAATTGCAGTAATCTTTCAGAAAAGATGATAAGTATTGTTTTGCACACGGAGAAAAGAAAATACCGGTGTAGTATGCAGTGAAAGTCAATAACATGTGTACAAAAAATATTAGTATGGCAGTATTTTCTGATTTTTTTTTGAGGACGAAATAAAAAAAACAAACAACAATGAGAATAGACCTTTAAAATCGGATGCTTGATGTTGCTGTCCCGACAGAAGTTTTTTAGTTCGATTTCTCACTGAGGCGGGAAATCTTTTTTTTCGGATCTACATGCACCAGGGTCTATCCAGCCTTAATAAATTGGTACCTGGTATTTCTGTGTCACTACAGAGACAGCGAGGTCGGACGTAGGCTCTGTACCTCACAATGCTTCAGTGGACTAGAAATGTGACAGCTCACATCTACGACGTGTCAATGTCCCGTTTTTTTTTTATTTCTGCTTTCGGTAGGCTTTTTTTTTACTTTATAAAATCTCTGGATTTCTCAAAGGTTTTAGCTTGCATACTTAGATACATCTGAAACGGTAAAACTCTTCTTAGCAAAGAGTTATTAATGTATGGAATGTTTAACTTCTGTATAAGAACCTCAAGCCCAGAATCTATAAACCCAGTGTTATGTGTTTCCGAAATACGGAGAACCAATCAGAGAAGACAATGCAGATTGTGAGGATTTGAAGGAAGATGAAGAAACACAATTTTAAGAATACACTGGGAAGAGCGCATGACAAACGAGGAAATAACCAAACCAACGGGCATTCAGAACATTACGAAAAAGGTCAAGACAAAGACTGAAATGACTGGGCCATTCCATGTGAATGTAGAAGACGCAAGACTCCTCTATACCGCCTTGACTTGGACAGCTCAAAGGAAAAGAGAGAGGGGCAGGTCATTGCGGACATGGAAACGCACAATACAGGAAGATCTGAAGGAAGCAGGAAAGACATGGTTTGAGGTATATCGACTTTCTCAGGACAGGATTGTCTAGTAAACCTATGTTCTTGTCTTATACTCAGTTGGGAGTACATATGACTGATGATGATGATGATGACATTTAAGTTCTGCTAAAAACGCTATGTGCACCAATTTCCTCAAGTATTCCATGGCGCTGATTGACGGCGTCACTGTCTCTTATATATTGATAGTGACGTGTTGGAAAATCAACAGAACTATAGAAAACACGCTGAATTCTTTCCAGACTAAATGTTTACGAAGAATTAGAAGAACATGTTGGCCAAACACCGTAAGAAACGCAGATGAAGCCACTGACAGAAAATGCTGAGGAAAAACGCTGACGATGGTTGGGACATATACCCGGGATGACTGACAACTCATTACCAAAAATAGCACTACGATGGACACCACAGGGGAACAGGGTAGACCAAAGGAGACATGGAGAATGAACAACAGAAAAATTGCTGAGCAATGGAAGGCTCACCTGTGCAAGAATGGAAAAAAGGCAAAGTGCAGGCTCTTGTAGAAACCAAATGTGCCTTAGGTATTTAAGGTTCAGCGAGAGAGAAAGAGAGAGAATGAATGAATGAATGAATGAATGAATAATCTTTATTTTTCAAGG